>OZ014440.1:19906748-20152193 GCA_963966035.1 Acleris laterana
AATCACAAGAGAAAAAAACAGAAAATTGAACATTTACAAAGAATGGCAACACAGAAAACAGAATTAAACAATAAAGAAAAGTAATTTAGAAAAAGCAAAAAAAAACGATTTTATCATTTGACAAACTATATCATTTTACAAACTTTCATTTCGCAAAAACGTGTTTGTGCTTAAACCGTTACATATTACAAAGGTTACATGGGATTATGAAATAAGTTAGGTTAAGTTAGACTTTGACCAGAAAAAAATATAAATGCGGCGGGAAGTATCTCTTTGCGAAATGAAAGTTTGTAAAATGATGTGAATTGAAAATGATGATTTGGTAAAATATTAGTGAACCGGCGCGAATCATTGGTAGGATTAGGAAAAACTGCAGAAATCAAACAACAGTCTCGCGTGCATATTTAATTTCATTTATTATAAAAATCTATGTTATCCATAATTTGAAACACGCGTTTATTATAAAAATGGCCACGTATTCGAATTTATTATTGCAGTTTCACAGCTTCGTTTGTGTGACGTAGGCACGGCAGTATATTTTGTAGCTCGTGATTTATATTCGTATCGTGTTATATTCATATTATTGCTTTTTTTTATTAAATCGAGGATGTTGGTAAGTGGAATCTCAAGATTGCAATCTTACGATTCCAAATTCGTTGTTAACGTTGAGGACTAAGATAGGATGCCTCTATTTTTGTTCTACAACTACTATAGAGAATAATTTAAGGAAATAGAATATACTTGGGTCAAGTTAAAAATTACAACATGTTACAGTAAGTACCTATTCACAGCTTTCGGTTGGCCATCGCTGCCACGCTCGCACTCTCCACTGACAGTTTATAGGGTAAAGCCACCAATGGTCAGCCAAAGACCTATAGTCGGCCTCTACACATGAGTGGGAAGAGTACGAAATATATACTTCCACTGGTGACTTTACCCTATGTCACTCGTGTGTCATAGGAAAACGAAGATTGCCGACCCTTATTAAAAAAAATGTAGCAATATAGATATCAAGAAAAGAACAGTAGTAGAGAACTAACCGGATCGCTATCAAAAAAACACTTTTTTTATAGTTTTTCAAGATTCCCAAATTTTATAAAACCGTTTGTAATGGGGAAATCGAGATCTTATTGCTATACAAAGACGATATGGTCTAACGACTAACATTTATAGGTACAATACAATACATTTCGAAAGTTTATCTACTTGGGGATAAGGCGACATAATTGCTTACCAGATAAGAGATAAGATAAAATATTTTTATTTCAGTAAGTACGCCGCACGAGACCACTGCTGAGAAGAAACGCCGCAAGAATCAATAGTGTCGTTTTTTAGGGTTCCGTACCAAAGTGGTAAAAAGGAACCCTTGTGGTGAGACTTCGTTGTCTGTTTGTATGTCACAGCAGGTTTTCTCAGCACCTACAAATGCTATCAACTTGAAATTTGCCATAGTTGTACAACATGATATCTAATCCCGCATCTGTTCTAAAAAAATGTAACTAGTTTTATAAATAATTGAAAATGGGTCTAGAATGGGGGGTAGAAAAGTGAGTCGTTATAGCAAATGGTGTCGTATGAAAGGGTCATCTGTACATTTCAAAACATTTAAAAAAAGACTGTGATGTACTTTTCGATTTAAAGCCAAAAATGTACAAAAATATCACCAATCTTCGCAAATATTGATAAAAAATCTGGAAAAATCCTGACAAATAGATAATTATTTCGATTTTATGGGAAAAATAAAATGAAGTGTTAACTATTTACAGTAGAAATAACAATTCATAACAAAATGAGTAGTATTTTCCTAGCGGTTGCCAAGCATATTATCTGCGGACCCTCGTTGCAGTCTGACTGGCACTTGACCGGTTTTTTTTTAAATATTGCCTATGGATAGTATACAATGTTTATACGAACGATATTGTTTTTTTATGGCATAAGGAAGTTGAACGACTACCTAACGGTAAGTGGGATCTGTGACCCATAGATATTGCAATCTCAAGACTGCAATGTCAAAACTGCAATCTTAAGACTGCAATGAATAAACACTTCTAGTACCCGTTGATAAGATAATTGAGATACCAAGACGACGACGACGCGCTGGCCTAGTGGGAAGTGACCCTGCCTACGAAGCTAGTGGTCCTGGGTTCGAATCCCGGTAAGGGCAGATATTTGTGTGATAAGCGCAAATATTTGTTCCTGAGTCATGGATGTTTTCTATGTATTTAAGTATATATTTCTCTATATAAGTATTTATATCGTTGTCTAGTACCCATAGTACAAGCCTAGAGCTTAGTTTGGGACTAGGTCAATTGGTGTAAGATTGTCCCCTTATATTTATTTATTTATTTATTTATAAGACGAATTCAAACTTATCCGATAATCGAAAGACAAAAGACAGGCGATTATTGAACGCGTTTTGCCTTATAAAGAACTAGTATAAAAAGTCCGACATTTGATTTGGAAAGTCGAATAATGCGACTGAATATACCTAGTCGGTTCATAAGTTCTTTTACTGACATTTATTACTAATACACTGGTAAACATCTTAGCCTATTTGTGAAAAATGTGGTAAAGAAAAGAAAGAATTATCAACAAGTTTTTAAAGTTGTAGGTAATTCTGTAGCTATGCCGACCCCAACATGGGATTACAGGCGTGAAGGTGTATGTATGTAAAAAAGGAGACTTCATAAATCTGTACATCATCAAATCTTTCATTTGTATAGAAACAAACCCGGGCAAGAGCATGTCTCACCATGCTCAGTGTAGGGTTTCGAAGCCTTTACTAAGGTCGATTCACAAGAGTTGGCACGAATGGATCAGTTACTCTACAGAATATGACATCCTCAAAAGATCATACTAGCAAAACATCATATACGCATAACATCATACCTACTCGCAAATCATAAAACGCATAACATCATACTAGCAAAACACGATATTAACAAAACATTATATTTACAAATAGTCGGGTTTTGTTATAAAATCATTAGGTAGGTTTACGTTATGTTAGATTTATATCAGGCCCGGAGGCCCAAACTACCCAGAAATAGGAGCTCCGCTGTAGCGGAGCTCCGTTGACACTATCTAATTCATGTCTTAATAATAGTTAAGTTTTGCTAATGTGATGTCTTGCTACTATGATGATTTGCGAATGTCATGTTTTGCGAATATGATATTTTTCAGAATATCATGTTTTGCTAATATGGTATCCAACGACGGAAGGGAATGGATTGAACGAAAGTAATGTCACCTGTCATTGTGTGAGTGCCGTCCTTTGAACCGATGTTCGAATTTCAAACCGAAAACCTGTTACTATTTTACACACTAGTATACTTTCATTCACTCATTCAATCCATTCGTGCCAACTCTTGTGAATCGACCTGTACGCAAAAACAACACATATGAACTAACTAATTCTCTATTTACATAAAGTTATATGGCGCTGACTTAGGTGATTTTAGTAGGTAGAAGCACTTTAGTCGCCTGTATCTCAGGAACCAAACAAGTCTACATGATGACGATGAGTGGGGATACCCGGCCAGATCAGGCGGGCGGTCGATCGGTCTCCATAGTAGTGACTGGTTTTTTTTAATTCATTATTCTTATGTGCATCAATTTCAGATTTTTTTGTGATTTTTAGTATATGTTGTTTTGGCTGTACTTTGTATGTTAATATTTCCCAAACGGATTCCTTTATCGAAAAATTATCTTCACAAACCCGCAATATACCGTTATTACAATATGTAGTTAAAGTATATTATAAATGTAATACATATATTATGATATTGTGTGTTAAGGTGATGTTGTGAAATTTCATTATGTAAATATTAAATAGAAGTTCATTATAATATTATACTGACCCTTTGTAACAGAACTTTGACCGACTAGGTAGTTTACATCGAACCATGTCAGTTACAACATTTTTCTACTGAATCAGCTAAAAGTTACAATTTTACAATTTAAAATGGCATTTCTTAATGACAAACGTTATCTCTTTACAAATTTTACAAATTTAGTCTACAATAGTATTAGATATAGTTATCTGAATAAAAATTTTTATAACAATATTGCTTTTAATAGGACAGCACTTAAGAGAAAGCGCCACTGAAATCACGTAGCTATCAAAAAAAAACATTCAACTTTAGCTTCAAGCGATAACGTTCCTCACCCCATTCCCTCCCTCACCACGATTTTTGAATATATTGTAGTTACTAGCGACCCGCCCTCGCTTCGCTTCGGTTTATGTGAGTTTTCTGTAACACCCGTACATAAACCAGAATCTATTACACCTAAACATATAAACCTTCCTCTTGAATCACTCTATCTATTAAAAAAACCCGCATCAAAATCCGTTGCGTTGTTTTAAAGATCTAAGCATATATAGGGACAGACAGCGAGAAGCGACTTTGTTTTATACTATGTAGTGATTACAAAGAACTAGGTCTGTACGTTTATTTTTTGTATTTTTAATTTGTTTCATTCTCAGAAATATTTTCGTGTAAATAAAAACGTACAGACATAGTTTTTCATGATATCTACAACATATTCAAAAATCGTAATAATCGGACTTGATTTAGAGGGTGAGAAACGTTGTCGCATTTTGTATGAAAAATGTTAGCTATACAATCCTCTTAAGATTTTAAGGACTTCACATGTAACAGAATACGAATATTAATGTCATAGGTCAAGGTCAACATATAAAATAAAATAAAAAATCCACAATAATTCATTACCTACCATTTGAACGCATTCACACAAATT
Source organism: Acleris laterana (assembly GCA_963966035.1). Taxonomy (NCBI): domain Eukaryota; kingdom Metazoa; phylum Arthropoda; class Insecta; order Lepidoptera; family Tortricidae; genus Acleris; species Acleris laterana. Next base: position 19,911,510 of record OZ014440.1, read on the forward strand.
GATACATAATTATTTTGCTACAAAATTTGGAACACTCAAAATACGGTATTTGACAAAAGTCAAATCAGTTTCTTTTTTTGAAACATCAAAAACGCTCCGTTACTATGGAATTTGTAGGGATTACTATCTTGTGACGTCACAATCAAACAGCGTCCTTATAGTGGGATTTTATGAATTGAAAAATCTTAAAATAGCAAACATAAATAAAAGATTGATGTTTTCCTAGTATTTTTATAATGTTTATCTAATGTTAAAGAAAAACTAATTTAATTTCAATCTTGTCAAATACCCTATTCAAATAATACACAAGTTTACACAACCAAATCCAAATCACAGCTACAAAAAACACCATTTACATAAAAATGTGAAAAATAAAGTATTTCATTATCACGTTTGGAGTATTAAGTATTTACCTACGAAATAATGGTAGATAAATATTATGAACAATGTACAAAGTTTTCTAGCCACAGCGGGAGCCCTGTTTCATCTTTTCCCCTTCGTGATGTATTCCTGCACACGGGCTTGGAAGTCTATTTTGTTTAGTTTGTACATTTCTGCCGCCTCAATGTTCAGGGGATCTTCGAAGTTTAGGAGATCCTGAAAGTATATGTGAATAATTTGTTATTTGTACAAATTAATTATTTAATTAATTAATATCAGGTAACAAGTAGGTTTGGAAAATGGGTACTGGACAATTTCAAACATACATAGTAATCTAGTGAAATAAATTTTCATCAAACCCGCTATCTTTATAGGCATTCTCCACCAACTACACTATCTGCATCATCGCCAATTTATCTGGTTGATTACGGTGTATACTGAGGTATTTACTCGAAAATTGGATGCCAGCCATCCGTAGTTGATACATTTATGGATGCCAAACGTGATTTTTTCCATCTCCCTTTACATCGCTCAGGAACTGAGCTGAGTTCAGATAATGAATGATTACGGGCTACAGGTCAAATCAACAAGCTAGTAAAATGACCCGTAATATTACCAGTCTGTCGCTAATACACAAAAAAAAACACAGAATGCACTAATTCTATCTAAACCACAATTTGCACTGACGAATTATAATAAAAATAAGAAATAATTGTTAAACAATATTTTTATCTATCAACACTAAGTACTTGTACGAGTCTTGATACTACTATTATAAATGCTTATACTACGTAGTTAGTTGCCTTCTTTGGTACTTATTACGACAGGGGTGTTGAGAAGCATCACAAGAAAATAAGTTATTTTTAATAAATTTTCTTACAACAATGATAATATTATTGTTTGTCCTACACACCTATGCATTATATTTTATTTCTAAAGTTACAAGTAAAGCATAGCCCATGCTATTATCATTATAATATATCGTTCATTGAATACAAAACGGACACAATCCAAAATGAGTCAGTGTTGCATTTTAAAATTAGAAGCGGTTGGAATACGATTTTTAATGAAAGAGCAAATTATTTTGGAATGTGTCCGTTTTGTATTCAATGAGCGATATGTGACATAGTACTTCTCATTAGTGGTCCGTTTTATGGAAGCACTTACCAAACCATGAAAACAAAACTACTACAACTACTTACGTAAATTAATATCAATAACATTTACTATGCCAACAAATAATACATACAGTGAACAAAGAATTGAGTCCCCAGACGACATCCTTTAGTCTCCGTGTGGGAGCCCAGCCATGCTCATCGATGGAGGTCTGCCGCAACAGCGACAGGCAGATGTCCCCATCCACGTTGATGTTGGGGTGCCACAATCGTGTCAGGCACTTCACTTTAGGAGGCTGTTGAGAGAATACATCAATAAAATGTCATTGTTTTTTGTTTTTAAAATATATTACTTATGTAAAATTGACCAAGTGAAGTTCTTTAAGTGAATGTGTAGAAGCTTGTAATTTGCTTTTAGATATAAGTATGTTCGATCAATTTGTAGTAAGCTTCCCGAATAGAATAAAAATAAAATAAATAAATAACAATATTGGATAAATTTACATAAGATATTATGATATTTATGAATATTTAGGATACACAAGAAGACTCAAATGGTAAATTCTGTGAATCATAAAATTGACTCCCAGTCTTCTGATGAGAAGAGGAAAAGATAATCCATTTAAAAATGCAGAAAACATACAACAACTCACTAACTACCTATCTTTCTACTTGCACAAGTTAAATTATTATATTTGAAGAAAGAGAAGCCTTTTACTTCTTCAAGGATCCTACTTAACCTAACACAGGAAATTATTCACATAATGATGCCAGATGACACCAGCTTACAGACATTTCAAATAAAAGCCAACTTACCGCCATATTATATTCTTCTGTTACAAAGAAACTGAATTTAAACTTCCCCCCTTGCCAAAATCCTTCGTCTGGCACTACAGTCAACACGAACTCGTTCAACGTATTTGGGTCGTCGAAATTCACAGAACACGTCGCCGGAAGGTTCTCCTCCATTTCTTGAACTTCTTTCACTAACAATTTATCCCTTATGGATATTCTTTTATTCATTTCAGCGGTTATGCCGTTCGTTGGCTCCTTATGCTCCTTTTTTAACTTCCTATTAAGTGTAATCATTGCTTTAGCTATTTTAACTTATGAATAATTTAATTCTGATATAATAAAAATTACATATCAATGGGGTCAAATTAAATGTTTGTCGCTAATTAAAAGGTTTGTGATAAAAAATGAGAATAATGCTTTTGGTACCGCGATTGAGCGACGTTTTCTAATGTCAAATATGTCAATTGTCATTATTTGTCATAACAACTCATAGAGTATATAGATTCAGCTAGTGATGTGATGTCCTTTGAAGTGTGTGGTATTTCTAGAGCACTTTGAAACACTTTAGTAACACTCCGTTTATTTAAGTCAGCATGTTAGATCATTTAATTATTTTCTTATCTTTTTGCGTAATTTGTTATCTTTATTCGATAGACAAAATAAATGAACACTTACGCATAAAAACAATGGTGACTCAAACAGTGTGGACTGATCCGACTGATGTCATTGTCTTGTCCAGTGTTGTCACATCTACCAACTTATTGGTAGATCTACCTAATTTGCCTCCTGTCTACTTATCTACCACCCTCGGCCTCAAAGCTACCTAATTTTGATATTTTTCCAAAATGTGATGATTGTAAACATTTTTCCATGCGTGTAGTGTAACGAAAAGTTACTTGCAATCGAATTTAGCCTGTCTTGTAGTTTCAGCAATTAAAACGGAGCGCGTAACGTTAAGTGTAAAAAAAATTAGTAGCTGTCTGTGAGTGACAGCTGACACTGACAGATAGCAAAGTATTTCGCGGCATTTTAAGTAAGTTTGGTGTTAATTTTGAACATTTTATACGCATTTTTAATCATTAAAAACAGGGTGGTAGATCTACCTAATTTTCATTTCAAATTCTACCAATTTCTACTAATTTTTGGATCCTGTTCTACCAATTTGACAAAATTAGATGTGACAACACTGGTCTTGTCATTCACTTTGGGGACTTTGGGCTAGCTAAACTGTCAAATTCAGATGGAGTCTGCGATATTTGTCTAGTTTTATGAAACGCTTTAATTTTCTTACAAACTGATTGTTATTACGGTATAGATAGTGAAAATAATGGCTGAGATATCTTGGCCTTGGCAGTACAACTTTCCTCCTTTTTTTACGTAAGTAAATTGATTGTTTTTGTATGTACTCAAAATCGTAGTCAACTTGTTTACTCGAAAATGTCGGTTTTGGGGAAATCCTGGAGATACATCAATGAGGGGAATGTACATATAGTTATCGGGATAGAAGGCGAGGATGAAGATTCCAATCATGTCCTTCGGCTGATCAAGGAAGATGACAAAACTGTGCAACTGATTGATATTCACAAGTCAGTGGATTTTATCAATTTAGTTATGATGCCTTTAGTGTCCAATACATCTCACAGTCACCTTGAGGTACTAGAAATATCTCCTGAAAAATTAACAGTATTAATGAGAGATTTGGAAAGGTTTCGCCCAACGGAACGAAAGATAAAATCTAAGTTTAGTTGTTTTGCTGTCAAGACCGACAACTTGACGATATTGGACCCAAAAGTTGAGAACTACTGTGTCGAAATTAAACCAAAAGAAGGTTTTATGTCGCCCGTTTTCAAAAAGTATGGCAAGTGCTATTTTTGTCTGAAACAGTTTTTGAAATTACAGGATAACCAAATATTCCATAAAAGCAGGTACTGTCCTCTTGATTTGTTTTCTGGTGACAAAAGTAAAATGGGAAAGGCTTTGTTCCATTTATCAGAAAACCCACAAAACAATTTCAAAATATTTAAAAATGGACAAATTATTTTTAGCAATGCAAATAAATCTCGGCTCCATGAAATTATAAATGAAATGAACATTTTTGAAGCGCCTGATGATTTTTATAAATTTATTGTTCAAATATTATTAAGCACTAAGGCAAACGTAAATAGCACTAACTCTACCACCATCACTAAACAAAATGAATCCTGTGATTATGAATCCAGACTTCCTAAACAAACTGTACTGTACAAAATACTAGAAACCCAAAAGCTATCTGAAAAACTGGACATCTCTTCAGCTGAACCTAATCTTGACTCTTTGTACTATGTCTCATCTATTCTGGAAAAACTTAACTCTAAAATGAATCTTTATAATGAGAAAGACCGAAAAAACTTTCTGAAAACATCCAAAGATGAGCATCTAGCTCTTATATCTGCGATTGCAAAAGATTGTTCAATAATGATATCATTCTCTGCTGAGTGTCACAATTGCCCTGATTTTATTGAAGTAGGGACACGTAAGATACCTTTCAAAGTGTCGGTGACAGATCTTGATCCGAAAAGGCCAAGGACGTTATTAAAAAGAAAGCTGACAGAGAAGAAACTAATTGAAGTGTATGAGAAATATTTGAATGAGATGAAGGGAAGTGTAAGTATCATTAAGGCTGGAAACTGGAGTATTTACTATTTTTTCAGACATTTAACATTATTTTATAAACCTTGGAAGAATTTTGATTGATATTGGTTTTTTCAATCTATTTGTACTATCAGCCCAATGGAACCCTGACCCACCATAGAACGGTGTCACAGTGACATTATAAAACAATTTGTTTGACACTTCTTATGACTTGAATCATAACGTCTCTGTGACACAGTTCTATGGTGGGTCAAGGTTCCAATGGTCTGATAGTACAAATATCTTAGATTTGTAGTACACAAAACCAATCCTTAGTATAAATTTTTGGAGATATTCTTTATTGTGAAATTATAAAGGTGTTACTTAAGACTGCGCCGAGCAAACGCCGAGCGTCCAGTGGCGCCCTCATTACTTTTATTGTGTTTTCTAATTAACTAAAGAATTTCCTTGCAATCAGATGATACGTTTTTCTACCGCAAGTAAAAACACAATTTATGGGATACGTAACAAACTTTAATAACAATTACCCTTTGAGTAGTCAGCTTAACGGGAAAAGGTGGCCACTTTTTTCCGTTAAGTTGATGACTCGAAGGTGAATTGTTGTTAAACTATGTGATACCCTTTTTTGTACTAGTCATGGATGTTTTCTATGTATTTAAGTATATATTTCTCTATATAAGTATTTATATCGTTGTCTAGTACCTATAGTACAAGCCTAGAGCTTAGTTTGGGACTAGGTCAATTGGTGTGAGATTGTCCCCCTTATATTATATTATATTATATTATTATTATATTATACCGTCCAATTTCAAGAAAATACTTTACTTTATTAGAAAACACCATAAAAGTAATGAGGGCGCCACTGTACATCCGGCGTACGCTCGGCGCAGTCTTAATTTAATATTAAAAACCCCCTTAGAATTGGAAGTATACAAAAAAATGCTATCCCATTGTATGGAGACATGAGTGCTCATTTAGTAGCATCATTCTTCATGGATTTTATACTAACCTGACGATAAACTGTTTCTTTCCAGGATCCAACCACACTCTGAAACCCGCGCGAAACAACTCGAAGCATGGCAGCAACTCATTACACAGTACCTAAAAACCACCAAACAGTCCACCATAGACATAAGAGAATCTCAGAACAGCCCGCTATTTAATAACCAAGCGATCAATAGGAAACTATCACAAGAGTCAATTCTGGTGATTCTGGAGCATATGGTTAAGATTGGGCAAGCGGCGCCGGTGGATAAGGGCAGGAATGTTTGGGAGGTGTACTGGCATTCACTGGACGAGTGGGGCAACATGGTGTACAATTGGGCGTGTAATAATGGGATGAATAACTCGGTGTGTACGCTGTTTGAGCTGCGGGAGGGCGAGAATACCGCAGATGAAGGTTAGTTTTTCTGCGAGCGGTTTTAAGTTGTCATACCGAAAAAGGTTGAACAATCCATTGCTTTGTGAGCATAATTTCAGCAACTGCTATTGATTAAATTTCTTCCTATAGTTTGAAATTAACATATGAATATGGAATTTTTTACGTAAAAAATAAAAGACGTAATTTTACCTTAGAGTTTGACTCACTCATTGAGAATACCAGAATCAAATCAAATCAAATCAAATCAAATCATTTATTTGTGATACACAGGTTGGTTACATACAGTTCTTTATGTTTTAATGAGATCTCTGTGATCTGCCTTTTAGGCGTACAAACTCTTTTTTCCTATAGCTAAAATTACTGTCATGGAATACATTATACATTTTACCTATTATTTTATTACAAATTGTCAATATATATAAAAAAGACATGAAGGTGTTTCATTACTTACACTACTAAATTAAAATTTGATTATTCTGTTAGATACATTATTTTACTCGTAACGTAAGGGTAAATATTTACACCAATGTCAAGCCTTATCTTTAAAAAAATCCTCAATTGTGTAATATGTTCTATTAAAAAGTTCATCTTTTAGACGTTTTTTAAAAATATGTGTCTCTAAAACTTTTAACCTTTCAGGTAGAAAATTATAAATCCTAGATGCCATTCCTAAAATGCTATTCCGTAACAAAGCTGTTTGGCCTGGCACAACTTTGATTTTATGTTTATAACGGGAGCTTCTGGAGTTTGAAGGAAGTGTTTGGGGAAAAAGATTAGGGTTCGATTTAACGAAGGTGGCGATCTCGTAGATGTACAGGCTGGCTAGAGTTAGGACCCGTAATTCCTTGAAATAGGGTTTGCAACTCGTCGTTTGGTTAAGGCGACAGATGGCTCTGATACATTTCTTCTGTGCGATGAATACAGAATTTTTGTTACTTGAGTTACCCCAGAAAACAATGCCATTACGAAGAATAGATCCGACGTATGCATGGTACGCTAGTAATGCTGTTTTATGATCAGATAGTTTCGATATTCTTCTAAGGACAAACACAAAATTACAAATTCGCCTGCATAACGATTCAGTGTGAGACTTCCATTTTATGTTATTGTCTATATCTATACCTAAAAATTTAGTTACATTTGTATGTTCTATAGGTTTATCATGGTATTTAATGTCAAGATTAATTGATTTCGATTGAGATTGATAGAATTGCATTATTTTTGTTTTTTCAATATTAATTTTAAGGTTATTATGATTAAGCCAACTAATGATACTTGTCAGTGTATTATTTATTTCTGTTTCGTATGAATTTAAATGTTCCGACCTAATCAGAACTGTACAATCATCAGCAAATAAAACCATTGGATATTTGATGTGCATTGGCAGATCGTTTATGTAGAGTAGAAATAGCAGAGGCCCCAATATACTTCCTTGTGGAACTCCACATAGCAGGGGTCTAAGTTTTGAATGGTAGACATTCTCTTTTTTTGTTTTACAACATATCTTTCTTATTTCAGTACATTGTAATCTATTTTCAAGGTATGAAACAAGCAGATTATGGGCGTTTCCTCTGATGCCATAACGTTCTACTTTTTTTAATAACGTAGAACGTTATGGCATCAGAGAAGTAGATAATGTTTGTAGCATTAAAGCGCAATTCACACAGAGTGCGGGTCGGGTGCGGGAGCGTATTGGCGTTACATAGTGCGCTCTGTGAGAAGACGTATCGGAGAATGCGTGTATTATGAGCAATATGTAACGGCAATACGCCCGCTTCCGCGCCCGACCCGCCCTCTGTGTGAATAGCGCTTAGGTCTATTATTCAAATAAATAAATATACCGGAGAGTTGGAGAATCATTAAATTAATAATGCTATGGGAAACTGTTGAGCCCCTTCAACAATAGACTTCTTATGATCATAGTGACTATGGTTTATAATATCTCATATCAATATACTTGTTCTAGAATTCCACAACCTCGATATGACGATCCTAGTGAAGGCCCTTAAGTCCCTGGAAGCCAAGGGCCGGTGCGAGCTGATGGAGTTCGACGACAACCAGGGCGTCAAGTTTTTTTAATTGTAATAATTATGTATATTTATAAGTAAGAACATGTTTCGATGCATTTGTTAAGTTAAACTTTTATGATGTTGGAATATATTGCCTGATATTTTATTAAAATTGCTTTTAATTTGATTATTTCCTAAACTAGTTTATCAGACCTTAATTTTTCATATAAAATACACCTTGAGATCATTAAATGATTTGTATAGCTTGCCATAAAAGAGTTAATAGAAGTGACAGGTTAACCTACAGCATTTTTTTTTAAAGGAAACACCACATTATACAACAGCTTTTCGGTTAAATTTTATCATTTTGCCTATTTTGCTAATAAAATAATAAACAACGATCAAGTTAATCAAAAAAATGGCAATTGTTTAAAAGAAAAAATAAAATAAAAGACATTTATTCAGTACTAGCGACCCGCCCTCGCTTCGCTTCGGTTTATTTGAGTTTTCTATAACACACGTACATAAAACAAAATTTATTATACATAAAAACCTTCCTCTTGAATCACTCGATCTACTAAAAAAAACCGCATCAAAATCCGTTGCGTAGTTTTAAAGATCTAAGCATACATAGGGACAGACAGCGGGAAGCGACTTTGTTTTATACTATGTAGTGAAGTAGGCCGCATGGGCACTTTTACACGTCAAGAATCTACCAGCGCTTCTCAAGAGGAGACCACTGCTGAGAAGAAACGCCGCAAGAAACTCAGCAGTCAGTCATTTCTTTAACCATATTTCATACTACAATGTATAGATGTAGTGAATAATCCTTTCCCACCGTTTTTTGTCGGATTAGTTCGTATTTATCTAGCTTTCTCAATTAGCTTCAGTACCCATCAATAAGCCAACTGAGAAAGCAAGATAAATACGAAGTTATCCGACCAAAAACGATGGGAAAGGATTATTCACTACATCTGTACTATGTCTTGTCTCTAAATACCATGTTAAGACCTGTAGAGTTTATGTTATTTAAGTTGGGCCATCGTGCGAGACCAACAGGCAGGCAATATTATTTATTATTGGTAGGAATAAGGTGCAAAATAACACTAGGCAAAAGATTAAATAAAAGTCATGAAACATTTTTACAAATAATTTATTTCCGTCACTAATAGTTTAGTGTAAAGTTGTACAATTTCGAAACTGTCTTACAAAACACTACCGATATGGTACAAATGTGTTTTATAAACTGTATAAAATTGGAATGTATCAAAATGGTAAGTTGAGCACAGTTTTGAGGTTAGTTATTGTGGTCAGAGACATATGATAGCGGTGCCGGGATAAAATGCGTACGGGACCCTAAAATGGTGTAATGTATTTATTTTTATTCCATGTTATATTGCTATGGATATTTTATGACAGTTTTTCAAATCGTCATTTTGGCTAAGGAACGCTAGAAACTCAAATTTTAACCTTTTAACCACAAATGACGTATAAATACGCCACGGTGAAAACGCAAAATGAACTTAAGCGTGTGCGAGAAAGGTTAAGTTTACGTTGTCGTAGGTAGATCTTACTTGAAGTGAACAAGAGTTCCTAAACAGTACTAACTATGTGAATAAGATATAGAAGTGAGATAGGCTAACGTAACGTCGAACTTCGATTTTTAAAGTAGGGCCTCTGGTAATACTGTACTGCGTTGACAGCTGTCAAATCGCGCTGCAAAAAAATCGAAACTTCGGATGCCCCGTCTCTTTCACTCCTCATTCGAAACTAAATTGGCAGAAAGTGATGGTGATAGTGTAATTTCGATTTTCAAAATATGGTCCCAGAGTTGAACAGAGGCTTACCGACGCCGCTCTCAGTCTCTGATTGTGATATTGGCAGTGACGCACGCGCATTCGAGTTTTTATCACGTTAAATTATTTCTTATCTACCTACTTTGCATACAAACTTTCTACTTAACAACCGTGTAAATAAACACCAAATAGCTGTATTAACCTGATTATAAAATACTAACCGTCAAAAATTCTGTATTAATGCAATATGGCGTTTTACCACGGTTTATTTTGTGACCTACGTCCCTAACTAATTCTAGAGTTTTAATTACATACAGTCTAATACTAACGCACGATCAGTCTTCAACCAAAATGTACAGTTACCATAAAATCATTATAAATATAATAGTTAGTACGAAACATGCATAGAATAGGATTTCGAAGGTTTCAGGCTTTATCATTTATAGGGAATAAGTATGGATTTTTTAAGTCCCATTTCTCAACAAAATATGAAAATACCGTAGAAGAGATCAACAACAGTGAAATTAAAATTGAAATCGGCCATGAAATAAGTAAGTAAGTAAGCTGTATGACGTGAAATCTTTGTTGAATTATTTCTCGGTTATTTTAATAGCTATAAAAACAATACATTTTCATAACTTTTTGTTAAACAAATCAGCTTTTACTGAAGCTGTGAAAAATCAGTATAAATATTCCTTATTGAAACCTTAATACCGTTCCATTATTAATTGATTAACAGATCGACAACATACAGTCTAAACTACTAGTAATAAACAGAAAAAATGCAAACGTAGCTGCACACTTTAGTACCTTGTCGTTTTAACACCTTTGACCGATTAATTATAGTCTATACGTTTAGGTATTTAAAAAAAACATTCCAAACCACGTGACATTGTTAAACAGCCAATCAAAACTGTTTTATCGAACTTTGACGTACGACGACTTTGACGTCAGCCAATAGAAGCTGAACACTGTCAGCTTCTATTGGCTGACGAACTATATCACGTGGTTGTTCTGTTTACATTTTTTTAAATGCCTAAAAGTATAGACTATAGTGCAGCAGTTCTAACTTAACGTTAGTCACTAAATTGTGCAGCTACGTAAGGCCGACCGTACCACGCCATAAATATTTCGTGCTCACTTTTATAAAGAAAAACAACAACAAACCTTAACAAATAAGTGTCAAATACTTCGATAAAAATCCAATGAAATATATTAAAAATTGTGCCGATACAAATTGTACTTTCTAGTTTAAATATCAACTAATTAATTATATTTAATTATTAAACATTGGGTACCCCACTTAAATAATTAAAAACACCTTAAGTTTTATATCTTACATAGGTATTAGTACAAACGGGGTCACATACAAATAAATATAATATTAAAAACTACAACATCACAGATATTTTACGATTACAACGGGACTTTATCATTATTTATTTATTTGGAATAATTTGGAATGATTTTATACAAAGAGGAATGTTTTTTATGACTGGCAATCGGTGTGTCTTTTTTGCTATTGCAACATTCACAACCGAAGTATAAGTAAAAAAAAGCAGAAATAGCTAATACTTACTGTTTAAATATATTGCAAAAAAGTGTCGCCAAATTTTGTTAATGTGCTAATGTCCGAAACGAAACTAACTTGGTCTTTGTTTATAAATAGAAGACATTTTTTTGGGATAAGTATTATTTTTAATACTTATTACGATCAAAAATACCCAGTGGCGGGTCAAAATTAAGTCTCACGTAAGGCTTTTGCGTCATATTATACCACAGGGGCTTTTGCCTAATGCACTCACAATCGCAGTCGGCTTCAAAGTGAAACAATTGTTTTCATTTTGTATGCACACAAGCCTTCGATTTTCAAAATGAAAACGATCGTGATTGCGCGTGCGTTAGACAATAGGCCCGCTGACAATAGGTAAAAGAGCCTCAAAAAGTTAACACAATCTAAGTTTTTATTGTGCTAAGCATCCGTCGCTTTCATACAGTAAATGTAAGAAAAGGATGCACAATAATAATTGCACACTCCAAAACCCATACAAATGTCACTATTCCACTTGACTAATGTCAAGAATGTAATCCATATTTTAGCATACAGTTTATTATTTACTACACACAAAAATCTTTCAACTGGCAACATTTACAAATGCTCAGTGCATTCTAGAGCCGCATTGCTATATCCATTTGCTACTCCGTTGGTGAGGTTGGCAGCATTGCCGTTTACGCCGTTGGCAACACAGTTAGTTTTTTCAGAGCTAACTACTAGGTCTACTGATGGGACTATGGCGTTAGTCTTTCCGCCGGGCGGGCGGTAGAACCACCAGGCGAAGAAGAAGAAGAGAAGAGAGCAGAGCTTGCCTAGCAGTGCTAGAGCTAGCATGTACCTGAAATGAAAAAAGGTTTTATTAGTCGGTTGAAAACCTTTCATCGATATTGAATTGATCATTTGCCTTACAGAAAACCATTTAGTTTATAATGCTTCATTTGACAATAATTTACGAAAGAATAAACCGTATATTGATAACATTTATATTACCAGTATTAGGCAAGGCACATAGTTGTTAACATAGGCACATTTACAATCTTCGACAGCGAGGACGCTCAAAGTCACCTGATATGGTGCACTCTGCCGACCAGTGAACGAGGGACTATGACGATTGACAAATCGCCGAATAAGCATTTTATACCGACTACAAAGCTAAATACGACAGACTGTTGAGAGGCAGCAGCGTCAATAGTGCAAGAGCTATGCAGGGCTAGTTTTTGCGCAGGCATCTACAACCACGCGTTACCCTAGGTCAGTTACTAGGGTACCATATGTCCAGTGAGGCGATTCTCGGTCGCGATCGAGATCAATTTCTACTTATGCCCCGATTTTGGTAGAACAAATAGATACCACGCATACAGCGAGCTTACCAGGATACCATAAGTCGAAGGTTACAATGTCTCACCTGCTCATGTCCCGGTTGTCATACAGCAGACAGGCGCGGGAGCCGCAAGCGCGCGCCCACAGCGAGCAGGACAGGTCGATGAGGAAGCCGAACAGCAGCGGCGCCGGGATGGTGCCCAGCAGGCGGACCTTGATCCACTGGATGCCCAGCGCGAACGAGCGCTGGTCTTCGCGGACGCATCTAAAATGACAACGTTTATTTGTAAGGCCAAATATATTTTCTTAGTAGTATCTATCTCATATATGCTGTTCCTGTTCCCCAAGACGTCCACTGATGGACATAGGCCTCCCCCAAGGTTTGCCACCAGGACTGGTTTTGCACCGCTTGAATTCAACGGTTTCCCTCAACCTTAATCATGTCGTTGGTCCACCTTGTTGGAGCCTACCCTCGCTATGTCTTCCTGTACGCGGAGTGTTCTGGTGTTCCACAATAATGCGTTAATCCTCAGATAAATTTCGTTCATTTCAAAATGTTATACGGCAAGAAAACTACTTAGCATCACAAAGGCCTTCCGACCACGAGGTCACGGGAGTTGATGGTTGTGACTGACCTCAGCGTGGCGGTGAGCGCGGGCATGGTGGCGATGAAGGTGAACAGCATAACGCAGAACGAGAGGAACACGAACAGCCACAGGTACGGGCACGTAGAGTTGCACATGCTGTTTATGGCCGCGTACGGGACTGTCTCCATCGATTCTGTAAACAGACATTACCAAGTTAAAGATGAAATCACGTGGGAGCTTAAGCGCGCCTGGTTTAAAACGAGTTATTCGGAAGATGACAAATTGATAGATCGATTGAAGCCACCATTTGAAGTATAAGAAAGCGCCTAAGAATATTGAGGAAGCTAAGATGCCCATCCATTCGAGTATGCTAAAGATGGGGATAACAGCACATAATTTGAAGTATTTTTGCGTTTACTTGGAAAAAGAATTAGCAGCTGTCATTAAATCCTTAACGTCCACACATAATCGAATAATAATTTAGGTCCGTTCTAGATTACTTCTCAACTTTTTTTTATATACTGTGAATATTACTCGTATTTGGTAGTTTCAGGCGCACACATACACGCCACATGATGTTCCTTTTGTACCCGACTTCATCACAAGAAAGGTTGATTCGAGTTTTAGCATGTATTTATACATGCCTGTTTCATTGGCACACTCTGCAGCCTTAACGGCTTGATGGATCGTAACATATGAAGTGTCGTTAGATATGTCTTGGTTGTGGGTGAAATTCTACATAGGGTTTACATACTTAAATCGAACACATTTAAAAAAAGCAGACGGGTTTTACACCTTGTTTCTTTAAACTTGTTCTACTCTGACGTGTCTCCCTGACTCACCAGTAACGTGGAACTGCGTCCGGTTCCCGATGCACGCGCAGTCGGAGTAGAGCTGCGCGGCGCCGGCGAGGGCGCCCGCGACGCAGCCCGCGTGGCACGCCGAGTAGTACACCACGTCGTCGGCGCCGCACACCGGCGCGAACGCTGCGCCCGCGCACCCGCACTGGGCGTTGCAGCTCGCTGCCAGCCGGTCCGCGCTGGGACAAACCAATTATCCGTTTTAAAAGAGGAACAACAAATACATTGCTGTCGCATGAAGGAAATAGGGTTACTGGTTCTAGAATCCATGGAGTCGCTATTTCCTAATTATTATACATACCACATTGATTAGGACCTGAAGTATTGTCATATTTTATGCAAATAAAAGGCAAATAATGAAAATGCTCTTTCGTAAAAGAAACCTTGAACTAGTCATTTGCGTCTCCATGTAGTCAAGTTGTTTTAGAAATAATAATATGGAGAACAGCTGGTTATATCAGATTCTCCTATTATAAAACACTAACAAAACAACAATAGTCAAATATTAGATCTTGAATGTCAACGATTAAAATACCCATGCAACCGCATTAAGTGTCAGGTGCAGCAAGTCCTCCAACAATCCTGTGTATGAGTGCAGACTATGAAGTGACTTTACCACACTCACGACCATCGTTCTTTTACCTCCCGCCTAGCAGAAGCAGCATAGGGGCATTACATCTCAGGCCTTAGAGTTGGCAACGCATTTGGAGTCTTGGAGGAGGAAAGTCTCGACATTGTAGTCTTGACACTTCAAATGTTTGTGGGTCACAGATCTCACTTACCATCAGGTGGCCTGTGTGCTCTGCCTTCTTTGTATCGTAAAAATAACTCACAGAAAGCCAACTCCTTCCAGCCCCTCAGTCAACTTACCCCGGTATACTAGGCGAGTTATACCCCACAGTGACGCCCGCGAACGGGTAGTCGTCACAAGTGAGTATGAAACTGAAGGTGAACGCAGCCGCGACGAAGGTGGAAGCCACGCACAGCTTGATGATGCCGGCGCAGGCCAGGTTCCAGCGCTTCACCAGCCACCCACCCAGGAAGGTGCCGCCCCCGCCCGCGGGGACTGTGATGACTCCTGAAGATGGAGAGTGTTGGTCAGTTTTTTGAAGTGTGAGAATAAGAAACAGGGTACTGCGGGAACTTAATTTTCCCAACTCAGTAATTGCGTGAGCAGTAAATGGTGGTGAGTGATGGTGGTTTACTTTGTTGCTACACGACACGACCCCGCAGTCACCCTATATAAAAGAAGAAAATTTCTGTCTGACTGATCGATCAACGCACAGACAACTGTCAAAACCTTTTTTTGAAATATTCCGTAGATATTCTAAGGGTGCATTAAGAAGGGATTTATGTAAATTCATCCCATAAGGGGGGGGGGGACTAATTCTACGCATACGAAGGCTAGTCTGTAATGAAAAAATAAAGTTAATAAAAAGTTAAGTACTCATACGAGTTTAGTTTTCCTATTCCTGAAATGAAAATGAAAATGAAAAAGTAAATAATTTATTTCATAAATGCGAGTTGCAAAAATGACAACAGGGTTGGGTCTTCCTAGTAGGTAAGAAATACCTACCTGTGGCAGCAAGTTCCACTCCTCCATAACCAGTTGTTGTTTGTTAGTATAGCTACCTTATCTATACTTAACTTAAAAACTAGAAAAATATACAACGAGAAAAATCAAGCGTAAAAATCGTTAATTAAATCTAATATACCCTATACTAAATGCTTTTAAAGTATGTTACCTAACAACAGCGCCGCTTCAGACGCAGTTACCGCGAACTGGTTCTCAATGAGCTTGGGCAGGAACGCGGCGAACCCTGAGATCAGCATTCCCTCGCTCGCTCCCGCCAGGTTCAGGAACAGAAAGGTCGGGTTCTTCAACAGGGCCGTGGCAGCCCGGGGCAGTTCCCGGAGGGAGCTGAAGGCTGCTGACTTGGAGGCTGTGTCATGGGCTTCTGATACCTTGGACGTGCGGATTTCTTCGGCACCTATAATGTATAAAATAGAGCAAGAAGACACTGTTGGGAACCCTATCCCTTGAGTACCATTATAACAAAATCAACACCGGGTGAAAGATATGAAATAGGTTCAGAAAAATCAGTCTGTTATGTTATGGCGGATGAGTTAGGGGACACTAAAACCGGTGACCTTGAGGTGCATTTCATACAGGAAATACTTACTAAAACATACGTAATTTACCTACTGTTGGATAATGGTATCGTTATATCGGTACACCACGGGTAGCTAACAGACAGGTGGTGGTAAAGTAAAGGGTCTCACTCTCAAAGCCAGAAAACCCTGTCACTGCCGACCGAACCAAAATACACGCAATGCGCATATGACCTTCATACTCTTATACTGCTTCTTTCTTTTAGATGGCAGCACAGAGACCACGAGGTTGAGTCTCTGCTGTCAGTGTTGGAAAAGGGTCTTACCTGGCAGTTCATAGGGGAAGGCCAGGAGTGGCACAGCCACTATGAAGCTGAGGAGAGCAGCCAGGAGGAAGCCCACCCACCATGCGCCAATCCACACAGAACTCACCGGAGTGATCCCCATTCTGGAACAAGCAGGATTTTTTGACTTTTAATATCTTAATTAAGTATTTGTTTTTGAACTAGGTTTCAGAAATAATTTATATTATTATAGTTTTGCGTTCTACTAACTACTTTTTTTTTGAGATATTGCTGTCGTAAAACAGGGTGAGACGGACACAACCATAACTGGAAATACGTCATAACTTGTTACAAATAAGAACAAGTATACGTACGTCTAATGGAAATAATTTCAGTCTTATAATTAGTAACATAATAATATGCTTCATTTTGTGTCCGTACTCACCCCGTTTCGGTTTCTTCAGGGCAAATAGTTAGTTAGGTAGTTTCTTATAACAATAGAAAAAAGTTTTAAATAGTAAAAACCGTTTTCGCGCAAACGATCTATAGGTACGGAAAAATAATGATAATGCCACTCGATATAGACCAACCTCAATAGGTAAGGTAACTACTTAAGTAACACTAATGAAAAACAAATAGGTAGTCGGTGATGCTGCAAAACAGCGTAACTAACAAAATTAGTAAGGTGCAAAATACACCTTAAGACTGAGCTGAGCGTACGCCGGATTTCCAGTGGCGCTCTCATTGCTATTAAAGTATTCTAATAAACTAAAGTATTTTCATGAAATCGAACGGTGTGTTTTTGTACACACAACAACACACCTAACTAACCATTAAAGACGGAGCAGAGAGAAAAAGAAAGAGATGTATATATGTGTATTATGTCAACAACATTCGATTCTAGTGCGACTCTCTTTCACGCAATATTTCAGATTTCTGAAGTGTATAGCTAGATGTGTTGCTGTGTGTACTACAAATAAAAACACAACTTATAGGGTATCACATATTCATAGTTTAATAACAATTCACCTTCGAGTAATCAACTTAACGGAAAAAAGTGGCCACCTTTTCCCGGTAAGCTGACTACTCAAAGGGTTTTTGTTATTAAAGTTTGTTACGAATCCCATAAATTGTTTTTACTTGCGCTACGAAAACGTATCGTCTGATTCTAAGGAAATTCTTTAGTTAATTAGAAAACACAATAATAGTAATGAGGGCGCCACTGGACGCTCGACAGCTCTTAACAGCTAAGCCAGTTAGTGCAATATCATCGACGAAATTACATTTTACCATACAGATATTTCCTTTTCTTCCTTCTAATTGCTTCAACTTGTCCAATCATTATACCAAAGTGTAAAATGCTCCTCGAATAAATTAAACCCAGAACAAAAAGGTACGCTGCCCGTTTAGCAATTCAATAGAATGCCGAGTCTATTATTTTAATTCATTAGATCACTTTATTTTGCCAAGAGCTCTTCCCTTAGAAATGCCCGTGTATTTTTAAGGGCAGTCGGTATTCGAGATCTATTTGGAAATGTTGAAATAATTTTACTAATAACACAATGGGTTGCTGAACATATTCAACTTCTACTTAGTCTTTGTTTTTCTAATTTTCAGTTGTAGCATATAAAAAAGTACAGGCCAGAGCATGTCGGATCATGCCCAGTGTACACAAAAAACCATGTTAACTAACAACAATTATGAACTAATTTCGATGATAATAATCGTTTTTTTTTACAAAATCCGCAATATTTTTGAAGTAATCCAACGACACCCTCGCACTATGGGGTGACCAGAAAAAAAACATAAGAAGAGGTACTCTGAAAAGTTTCTGACAAAAAAAACATTTTTGGGACAAGTTTTTGTTGCCAACCGTATTTTTTTTTTGCAGATATTTTCATCAAGTCAAGACGGATCTAACAAGTCCTAATACGAGGAGTTTATCATGTGTAATTTAGGAGTTCCTATAGCCACCCTGACTCTCCATCATCAGAGCAGCTCGATGGTACTATATTATTGTATTGTCATCAAAACTAAAGGCGTATGCAAATTTTCAGCTTCATCGGAAAAAGGGAAGTGGGTTAAATTTAACATGCAAGATTTGACCCTTACATACATACATACATACATTGCAAGTTAAATAAAAGCTTGTAAACAAAATTGATTTACTAAATCGTACGTGTAAAATTTGTTTCCGCCGCTATTCCCTCTTAGGGTGTGAATTTCTGAATATCCCGTCCTAGTGCATACCTAGGATATCAAATAAATATTCCCTTAAAATTTCTAGTCCCTAGCACAGTCCCTAGGTCCAGCCGGTCTTGTTTTTTTTTATGGAATAGAGAAGACAAACGAGCACACAGGCCACCTGATGGTAAGTGGAAACTGTGACCCATATACATTCGCATTCACAAGACTGCAATGCAATCCTAAGACTGCAAACGCGTTGCCAACCCTGAGGACTAAGATTGAATGCCTCTATGCTAGTCATTTCACCGGCTGTCTTATTCCCAAACCGGAACACAACAATGCGAACACTGCTGTTTGGCGGTAGGTTAATGGATAAGATGGTGGTAGTGATCCGGACGGACCCTGCACAAGGTCCTACCACCCGCGTATAGGATGTGCGTTAATCAATCAACCAGTCAGCTTCTTCTTTTAAATGTACAGTCACGAGATTTAATTTGGCACCTACCTTAGGTCCAAAGTCATTCTGACATTCTACAACAATAAGGTTGAGTTTCCTAAAAGTTACAAATGACTTGACATCTCTAATGACATTGACGACTTCAAGCATATTTTTCTTGAAATGGGTCCCAAATTAACGCTCGTGACCGTACTTATGTGTATAGATAGATAGACAGTTTAGTCATTACTATAAATATCAATTAACTATTACTACGAGCCTCTATACTTCATCAACTGGAAACTAAATTGACACGAGCTCAGATAACTTACTCACATCACACCCAGTCCCGTACTCTCTGCTTCCAGTACAAAGTTGACTCTAATTTGAGCCCACAGTGTAATCTTGGCACTAAACGCGTTAAATCCACAAACCGATCCTCCCAAGACTACATCAAACACTTCATTGCGCCCGCGTCGCTCGACGAAGCGATGGATTGTTCGGCAAACCGCATTTGCATGTGAAAACACTTGTGGGGTACATTCCTAGAGGGATGTTGAATGAATGAATGAATGATTGAATGATTTATTTATTTGAAACCACATAACAACATTACAACTTGCTTAAAACTAGCAAAAATAGTAGGTAAATAGTACAGCTTTGAGGGTGGTCTCAAAAAGGAGTCCACTCAGCATGTGCCAAGGCATGGAAGTGCCTCGACGCTGATTTTCAGTGAATCCATTTAAACAATACACACATACATGTAGCTAAATGTGTTGGGTTTCAAAATATAGGTGGTGGTGGCTTTAGAGGTTGGATTTATTTGAAAAGCGTTGATTTTTTGATAGTGTTATTCAAAAAATTGGTACAGTCAACAGCATAAATAAGTGATCATTTCTGTACTTTGTCCCTTTCAATAGTCTCACAATTAGGTATAAAATTTCAAACAAGATGTCAAAGTGATAAGGTACATAAATTATCACTTATTTATGCTGTTGACTGTACGTAATTAAGGACCATTTTGTCGACTTGTAAATTATAAAGAAATACTAAACTATAACCCCTTTACTTATAAACGTGGAATATGCTTGGAATAGTTTATGTCACTTTCTGTCAGATGCAAATGTGACAATTACAGACAAAGACGAACATGAAGTGACATTCGATAAAAAAATAAATTTACCATATAAGATAAACTTATTATTAAAAAAAAGATAAATACGTACCTATATTATACCCTGTTTTACTTTTTACATTGAGTTTGGGCCACCCTGTATATCATGGACAACATAGTTTGATATTTAGAACGTGTGTATGTTATAGTAGGAATGGGTTATGTAGATTGGAAGTACTTAACTCTACCTACCAACATTTTGTGTGTGTATTTTTGTTACTTTTGTATTCCGTAAAAAGTTACTATTCTCATGGGATGGTCAAAGAAATGGGAGTAAATTACTAATTCTACAAGGACAAAAACGCGGACACGTATGTAAGTACGACACGGACGGATGCTTTGTCCACATTTTGTCATAAATATGTATAGTAGGCTCGCAGAGAAGAGAACTGTGTCGCAGTGACATTTGGTTTGACAATTCTTACAATTTTATTTTTATCGGCACTAACAAAGGCAACAGATGAGGGCTCCATATTGCCGATCGTACCTATTCTAATTTAGTCCATTGTAATAATGGGAACTAGTTATAACTTAACACGTATACAATTTTAAACTAACTTCCAATAAGTACCTTACAATACAGACAAACCTTGAAAAATGATTCCCCGTACCTACATCAAACAGTAAATTAAAAAGAAACCTAAAAATATTTAAAAATATAATCTACTCGTAACAGAAATTACATTTCCCTAGCACTACTACGGTCTCTTTCCAATCTGCATGCCACGTGGCTGATTTAAAAATGAACCCACAAAAGTGCAGTTCAAAAGTTCCACGAAATCATATTTCGCAGAAACTGAAATTAATTTGCCTGGCAACACAATGGGATGAAAGCGAGAGGGCAACTTCGGCGGAATGAAGCCGGCTCAAGCCGAGATGAAATATTAAAAAAAAACTCGAGCGTGTCTTTGCGTAACGAGATTTTTACCTTTGGAAAATTAATTTTCTAATTCAATAAATCTTGCGGGAACACTTGTCTTTTGACTCTGTGGTTAAAGTTTTTTAATCTTGCTTTATGGCTGTAGTAAGAATAAGGTAAGCTGTAGTGCTCGTAATTACCAGCCTTCAGTATCTAACCGGGACCCTATTTATGAAGCTTTATTGTCAGAATGTCCGTCTGTCTTCACTTAAAAGGGCTGTACCTTTTGAACCGTAATAGACAGCTAGTATTTTGTTGTGTTTTCTTTATTTATAACATTAAATTACGTGTCATTTTTTACTTTTAAGGTTCACGCATCCTGAGCCACGGCTATCAGCAATAGGCTCATGTGCTCTTCCGATGACAACGCTATATTATGCTGTATGCTCATCTAGGTTTTAATTACAATTAGGTTTTTGTTTAAATTGCACTGTTCGTATGATAGTCAAGTAAGTAAGATGTCCGCTTCAAATCTTGCAAGTCAGTTTTGAACCAGCGTCGCTATTGCCCAACGAACTCGCAACCTCAATTGGCTTCAAAGCGGAACAATTGTTTTCATTTTGTATGCAGACAAGCCTTCGATTTTCAAAATGAAAATAATTGCGATTGCGAATGCGTTAAGCAATAGCCCCTCAGTTCCCGTTAGTGGAGTGGGCTGAAATTGGGACCACATGTAAACCCGATGACAATGCAATTATATGGTATTTAAAAGGTGATCTGACGATGGAGTGGCATGGTGGCGACAGTGTCTCCGTTATACCTACTTAAGGTAGACCCACCGTATTGAGACTAATTAGTATTTGGATTAGTGAGTTTAAAAAAAAAAGTACAGTCAGCGACAAAAACTGGTCCCAAAAATTTTTTTTTTTAACAGTGACAATGACTTTAGGGTTTTCTTCATTGTTTAATTTTATTACTTGTTTTTGTCAAAATATTTTGAATAACCGTGTATGACTTTGGGTTACTTACGTCTCTGAGTCCACCGTGACGAAGTCTGTATATATTTTGAGCAGCTGTCCGCCCACCACGTAGCCCAACGCTGGGCCCACCACCGCCATCGTGTAATATATACCTGGAACAAGCAGAATACTTTAAATGTAATTACATATTATAGGTAAATCAATCAAGGGTTGCGGTCTTCATGTGTGTGGTAAATTCAACTATTGAGAACAAAATTGACGCAAACATACATTATTGATTGGTATAATAGTTTATGCCATGCTTTGTCCTTATCTGTAATTGTGACATTTGCATCGGACAGAAAGTGACAAAGCATGGCATAAACTATTCCAAGCTTATTCCACGTTTATAAGTAAGGAAGTATAAATAAGTAGTTTGCAATAGCATATAGGCTACTTTATAATTATGTACTTTATACAACAAAAAGGAGTCGTTTGCAAAACCTAGGTATACATTAAAAAAAACAAATATAGCAGCTTATTCAAATCGTGAGCTCTGAATTTAAATATTTGTAGTTTTTAATTTGTAAACGTCAAACTTGATTCTAGACTACCAACATAATTAGAGAAAACGGTTGAAATTGACCCCATTGCAAACTATATTTATTAAATCTTGGAAATCTTATCGATTTCCTTTTAATAATAAAATATATATAAACTCATGCTTTCATTCCCAGAGTGGAGTAGGCAGAGCTACAGAATTACCAACAACTCTTAAAACTTGTTGATAATTCTGTAACCACATTTTGCACAATTAGGCTAAGATGTTTACCAGCGTATTAGTGACAGGTTGCAAGCCCATCGCCTAACAATACTACATGCCTTTATTCCCTTAGTCGCCTCTTACGACATCCACGGGAAAACACTATACTAACCTGGCAACCACAGGAATCTTGAAATCGATTCTTTCTCCTAAACGGTGCTTTTCCAAAGTCAACAGTCGCTGTGGAGCGCCGCAAACAGCGCGGTGTCGCCCTCGTCCTATTTTTACAGCTAAAAGCTGCCAAAGAGGGCTTGCGCGGCTGTGGAAGCTATACTATACTAGTTTCTCTTTATCTCCCCAATGATGGTATTGCCCGAAGTGCTGGTAGATTCACTCCATATTTACTGACGTGTAAAAGAGCCCTCATGTGGCCTATTGAATGAATAACTTTCTTAATCACTTCACTTGCGATGAGCTTGCAACCTGTCACTAATACGATGGTAGACATCTTAGCCTAAGTATGCAAAATGTGGTTACACAATTATCAACAAGTTTTTAGAGTTTTTGGTAATTCTGTAGCTCTGCCTACCCCACTCTGGGAATGAAGGCGTGAGTTTATGTATGTATGTATGTAGTTCACTTGCTTTTCAATATGCGAGCGAAATATTACTGTCATTGCATTTATCCAAGGAGTATTGATCCTTAAATTCTGATGTTGTAAAGGTATCATAGAATTATATTATGAACAAAAGTATGTGTGTACATATATAACATCAATAAATGAGATTAACGTAAAGAAATAAATATTTAACTAGTTTCATTTATTGAATTAGTACTAGATCTTGTAAAACTATCTTCACACATAACCTTACACACAATCACAATGCCAAAATGTATATCACTGGTTGAAATCGAATGCATTTCGCATGGAGTGCAGTTATTTGTTCTACATTATACATTCATAAATGGATGCATTATGCATAAGACTAGGTATTGTTTGAAAGCGAATTCATTATTTTTAGAAGTAAAATGGTAATAATAGCCATTGGAATGTTTTAGGTACCTTACTCACTTTTAAATGTAATTAAAAAATAACGTTTATTTATTCAAATTAAAATTCATTTTTTTTTTAAATCACTAAGGCATTTCTAGTTTTGACGTGTGTACAAGAAGAGTTTTGACATGAAAATGGCCTCCATTAGGTTTCATTAGGCTCAAAAATGTGAATGCATTATAATTTATACACAACATGAAATGTAATTTCGAATACCATACAAAGTCCCAGACCTCCAGTACCTACCTATCTGACATGTCTCTATTGCTAAAGATACATTACAACCGTGTCAGACATATTAAAATGCATTGTTGAGTCAGATATTATTATAGCTAACTAACGCGGCACAAGTCTTATTGCTAATTTCTAGAAGACTTAAACCGCTAGCTTTGAGAGTATAGCTATCGCTTCGCTTTGCTCGCTCCACGCAACCCACCCCCATCGGTACTCTCCTCGAGGGCCATCGTCGAGCGCTACACGAGGCCAGTAATGGAGCTCGCTTTCACTCACCCTTCAGCATGTGAGGTTACGGAGACGGTAGTCTTGAAGGGGTCTCAATGAAAATGGTAGCCGTAGCTCGATAAAGTATAGGGTGTAGAAAAAGTTGAAATTAGGTCAGTTTTGTTTGCTTAGCGATGATTTCTTAAATATATCATGTTAATTGGTTTCGATATTCGACCACAAAACAAAACTCTTTTTGAATTTACTTGTTTAAAAAAAAACAACATGAAATAAGTCCAGTTAGTCTTTTTTTGTATCTTATCGATTTCCTTTTAATAATAAAATATACATAAGCTCACGCCTTTATTCCCAGAGTGGGATAGGCAGAGATACAAAATTACCAACAACTCTAAAGATTTGTTGATAATTCTGTAACCACATTTTGCACAATTAGGCTAAGATGTTTACCAGCGTATTAGTGACAGGTTGCAAGCCCATCGCCTAACAGTACTACAAGCCTTTATTCCCTTAGTCGCCTCTTACGACATCCACGGACACTATACTAACCTGGAGGTTACGAGACGGTAGTCTTGAAGGAGTCTATGAAAATGGTAGCCGTAGCTCGATAAAATATAGGGTGTAGAAAAAGTTGAAATTAGGTCAGTTTTGTTTGCGAAGCGATGATTTTCTAAATATTTCATCTTATTTGGTTTCGATTTTGGACCACAAAAATAAGTCCAGTTAATATTTTTTTTGTATTTAGGATGATTTATTTTGTGTTCAGCATAAACTAATTTATCTGTAGGTATTAATGACCAGCGTCGCTATTGCCTAACGCACTCGCTTTCGCAGTCGGCTTCAAAATGGAACGATTGTTTTAATTTTGTATGCAGACAAGCCTTCGATTTTCAAAATTAAATAGGCCCGCAGATCCCTATTGAAAGTGGGTTAGATGCTTTTGCATGAAATTCTTATCCTAATTGTTATTAATAAGTATTATTATCCTTTCTACAGTTTATAATTATTAAGTACTCGAAAGACAGAGCGTCGCTCGGGTTGAAAACTAATTTTCCCGAAGATGACAACTTTACTAAAACCCATGTATTGCAAGTTTCATCGAAATTATTATAGCCGTTTTCAAGAACGTGATACATAGGTACAAATATTGCTCCGTTAATAGTTCAGGATGTAAAAGAGTCTTCGTTTGTTAGTTTGTTTGTTCCGTCAAAAATTTGGTACAGAGATTTATACTCCACAGCAGGGCAGAGTACTTTTTATCATGAAAATAGGACAGTTCCCGAGGGAACAGCTATAAACGACTTCAACGTGAACGGAGTCGCGGGTAAAAGCTAGTACGTTGCATAAACATTTATTGCACAACAATTTCTATATCGATTTAATTCTGTTAATTCCCTAGCCACGAGAACATTAATCTAAACCGCTGTCTATTTATAATTATAGATGTGTCAACGTCAATAGATGCAGAAATAGACGCGGCAGTAACTCGGCCAGTACGAAGTCAGTATGGCCTTCAGGACCCCTACCATGAGTTACAATTGCCGTACTCTCTAGCGAGTCGAATGCTGCATCCCTCGCAGACCCCGCAGTATTCTTGTAGAGTGCGAGAGACAGAGCATTTGACTCGATAGCGAGTACGGTAATTGTAACTCATGGTAAGGGTACAGAGCCGAGCTAATTCCAACGCGATTACTGGAGAACACCGACGGTGGATTAACATTTAGGGTTGGCACAGCCATTAATAAAAATATACCAGGGGACAATATTTACTCATATGGACAGTTCAAAACTAAGCTCTAGGCTTGTATATATCATCGAAGGCCAACGTCAAATTTCGTTAGTTCGATAAAGAATCTTGTGTCAGTCACCTATAAAAAGTCACTTTGACAAATGTCCTACATGTAGGACGTTAGGCCTTACGAGGATATAGGTAGTTGAAATCACTATCTATCGAAATACATAACCTTAAAGTCTGTGGCAAAGGGACGTGTACATATGTTTGACGTCTAGAGAATGGGGATATATTTTGACGACATATTAATTTTAGTTGGTAGTGAGTGACTCTGCCTACGAAGCTAGTGGTCCCGGGTTCAAATCAGTATTTGAAGTATTTGATAGGTAGTTGAAATTACTAATAGAGACGTAGGGTGGCCATAGGAACTCCTAAATTACACATGTTAAGCCCGTCGTGTTAGGGCTTGTTAGAATTATCTTGACGAGTAGATGACGACTGTGGAAAAAAAATACAGTCGGCAACAAAAGCCCAAAAATGATATATTACACAGAAACTTGTTTGTCATATAAGTAGGAACTAAAATTCGAATAGTCATTAAAAATTTAAATTTTAGAAAATGGAACACCCTCAGCCAACCCTGTTGTTATCCGAACGCAACCGAACGCATATCCGCGGCTTGCTCAACGACAGCCGTTAAACCGGCCAGTCACTCGCCAGCGCGCTTCCGATTGGCTCAGCTGCGAATCAGCTGGCCTTGGGGATACGAAAGTTATTCGCACCGAATTATATGTTTACCTCAATACTTACGAATATATTATTATAAGGTTAAGACCCCGTGTGGTTGCCGGGTTGGAATAGAGACATGTCTTCCCGTGAATGTCGTAAGAGGCGACTAAGGGAATAAAGGCTGTGTAGTACTGTTAGGCGATGGGCTTGCAACCTGTCACTAATACGCTGGTAAACATCTTAGCCTAATTGTGCAAAATGTGGTTACAGTATTATTAACAGGTTTTTAGAGTTGTTGGTAATTCTGTAGCTCTGCCTACCCCACTCTGGGAATAAAGGCGTGAGCTTATGTACGGATTTTGTAGTGGTTAGGAATATTACATATTTTATCCATCACTGGACTCAAAAATATGGGACATATCTCTATTTTTATTTTTAAGCGCAACATAATAGTGACGTGCTCGTGGTAAATGTCAATATTAATATTGTCGATGTTTTTAATTAAGAGGCTTATCCTCGTAAGGCTCAACGTCCTTAATTTAAGACATTTGTCAAAGTGAATTTTGACTTAAGTTGACCGAGACGAGTTTTTTTTTTCAAGTAACGAAATTTGACGTTGGCCTAAGAGGTTAAGAGTGCCGACTGTCTTAATGTTCTTTCGTACCGAAACTCTACAGAAATATATAAAATTATTACATAAATATTAGATTCTAACAACATTGAGTTTTTAAAAAAAACTCAGCGTCGAGCAAAATTGAATCTGTCAAAATCATTAAACCTACATTGGTGTGATTCTGTTATCAGTAATTTACCACTAATTTCAACTTATATATCCAAGGTTGTATGTACCTAATGCCGCACAATATCTACGAGGAAGAGATAAAGCCTAGTTAATATAATAAATCACTCAAGATTCAGTGACCAGCCTGTTTTGTAATCGAGTGTCAAGACTGGTGGGACCACTGTTCGTAGCGGAACATCGCTACGGAATTGAAAAACGCTACGCGTAAGTGCTACACTCGTAGCTCGTAGCCAAGTTTGACAATTGAGTACTGCCCGCATTATGATAACATGAAGTCTGTGAGCACTTAGAAGCTTCGGGTTGGTACTTTTCTCTCACTCGCTCTTCACTTAGTAAGAGCATATGAGAGCGAGTGAGAGTCAAGTACAATCTCGAATCTACCGCCAAACAGCAGTGTTCGCATTGTTGTGTTCCGGTTTGGGGATAAGACAGCCGGTGAAATGACTAGCATAGAGGCATTCCATCTTAGTCCTCAGGGTTGGCAACGCATTTGCAGTCTTAGGATTGCATTGCAGTCTTGTGAATGCGAATGTCTGTGGGTCACAGTTTCCACTTACCATCAGGTGGCCTGTGTGTTCGTTTGTCATCCCTAAGCCATTAAAAAAAAAACCTATTTTAAGTTCAATCGCAATTAGTAAAAAAATGAATATTAATAAGTTTACAAGATTTTATTTAACAAGATAATATATCTGTTTAGCTTAGATTATAAGTATTATAACGTAGCAAGTTAATATTATAACGTAGACCCACCGAGTTTAAACTCTTTTTATTTTGGTCTCGATGTTGCCATGTAAAATGTATGTTAATTACTTGTAAATTTCACTTTTATTTCGAATCCATAAGAACTCTTTATTCTAATAACTTTTTTCACTTCCATGGTTTTACCCCACGAGCGGCTCACGCCCGATATTAATAAAGGCGTAACTGCGTTTAGTGCGGCGGTCGAGTGCGTTTCCGTGTACTGTAACGACGCATTACGCGTTATGGACGCTGCTGTATTTAGTGCTGTTTTAGCCGTGAGTGGGGGTTGGAATGTGCTTTTTATTTATTTCACGAGTATCAAAGTTTTTCCACGGCTATTTTGGTAAATGTGTTAAAATATTGGAGTTTGTTGGGACTTTGGAAAAGGTTAAAACTCAACAGATACCATTTTTTACGTGAGTTTATATTTTATATTCAGCATTTTTGTTATAAAGTCCTGTTTTTGTGAAAAAAAGTATATTATTTATTTTATTTTGCGGGTGGTAGGACCTTGTGCAGGGTCCGTCCGGATCGCTACCACCGTCTTATCCATTAACCTACCGCCAAACAGCAGTGTTCGCATTGTTGTGTTCCGGTTTGGGGATAAGACAGCCGGTGAAATGACTAGCATAGAGGCATTCCATCTTAGTCCTCAGGGTTGGCAACGCATTTGCAGTCTTGTGAATGCGAATGTCTATGGGTCACAGTTTCCACTTACCATCAGGTGGCCTGTGTGCTCGTTTGTCATCTCTATGCCATAAAAAAAAAACCTTTTCTGAATGAATCTTTTTCAAACACATCTAAATGGTTTACGGTTTAAGACACTAAAAGACCATGTCTTGATGCCCTGTGGGGTTATTATGACATGGCTATGCAGTTCATTTTACGGAGCTATAGCAGTTACATGCCTGCATTGACCAAATTGCGAGCAATGTTAAATGTGCTCAATCAGGTATACACCACCTAGGGCTTTCTGATCATGAAACTGCCCAATCAATAACCCTGCCAGTAAGGAAACTAAACGCCATCACAACTTGGTTTGAGTACAAGCGAGATTACGGTTCTGATAACGTGCGAAAGTTTTGTGAATGCTTGTCGGCTCTTTCGTTTTCGAATGTAATTCAGTCAACGAATGTTGCGGATGCGTTTACTTGCTTTTACGATACAATGCGTCTATTTTATTATTTGTGCTTCCCTTTGATCAAGGTTAAAATAAACAACAAACCGAAAAAAAACAAGTGGCTCACAAAAGGCTTAAAACGGTCGTGTAAAGTCAAACGTACGCTTTACTTTAAATATAGATCCTTCAAACATGACAAACTCCGAAACAAAATTAAATTTAAAAATTACACTAAGATTTTAAAGAAATGTTTAAAAGAGGCCCAACAAAATATTAACAGTAATTACATAAAAAATAGTAAAAATAAATGTAAAGCTACTTGGGATACGATATCGTCCACTATAATGAGCAAATTGCATGACGATGACATAAATACAATTAAATATAATGATGATATTTACTCTAATCCTGTTGATATTTGTAATATTTTTAATAATTTTTTCATAGACCTGACATGCAATCAAAACTTAACGCCTTCTAACTTATCTTATAACTTATCTTATAGTCCCCATACAATGTTTTTATTGCCAATTGACGAAAACGAGACATATAATATTATTATGACTCTCAAAAATAGTAAATCCAGCGGATATGATGACATTACCACAAAAATTTTAAAGCTTTGTGCCCAGTTTATAACGGTGCCTCTTACTCACATCATTAATTTATCCTTCTCTGATGGAACCTTCCCACAAGAATTAAAATATTGCATTGTTAAACCTTTGTTCAAGAAAGGGGATAAATTAAATACAGACAATTATAGACCCATCACACTAGTCCCTATATTGTCAAAAATTTTAGAAAAGGCGATAGTTAAGAGGATAAATGGGTTTATAACTAAACATAATATACTTTGTTCAGAGCAGTACGGGTTTCGCAATGGCCGTTCGACCACGCACGCGTGTTTTGACCTTGTTCGTGCAATAACAGAGAGTATAAATGATGGAACCCCGGTGGTGTCAATATTTTTAGATATGTCGAAGGCTTTTGATTTTGTTGACCATTCCAAACTTCTACATAAACTTGATACATATGGAATAAGAGGGAAAGTGCTTGATTGGATAGGGAGTTATTTGACAAATAGACTGCAATGTGTAGAAATTAAGACAATTTCTGTGGGTAGTTCAAGTAAGGAGATGTCAAAACGGGTTTATAGATCTCAATACAGAGCTAACAATACAGGAGTTCCGCAGGGGAGTATTCTAGGGCCTCTACTCTTCCTCCTGTACATCAACGATCTACCAAAAGCAATCACACAGAAAACCATTATGTTCGCTGATGACACAACAATTGTGGTAAAATATGAAAAGATGGATACATTTGAGTTTAATATTAATAAAGGACTGTTTGACACTATCGAATGGATGAATAATAACAATTTGCATATTAATATAAATAAGACTAAATTAATACAATATAATTCATATAATTCTAATTCTATACCTCTAAAAATTAAATATAAAAATGAGACAATCAACGCTGTAGATTCAATTAAATTTCTGGGCATAATGATTGACAAGCATCTAAATTGGAAAGACCAAATTAATCAAATATGTAATAAATTAAACCGTTTTGTGTTTGCCCTTAAAAGGTTAAGAGATACGGTTTCTATAGAAGCGGCGCTAATGGCTTATCATGGATATGTGTCTTCAGTACTAAGTTATGGCTTGATCCTATGGGGAAACTCGGTGGAGTTTGATCGAGTATTTAAAATTCAGAAAAAGTGCATAAGGGTGATGACTAATGCTCGGTTAGACGACAGCTGTGTCCCGTTATTTAGAAAACTTAATATTTTGCCACTACCGTGCGTGTACATAAGAGACGTATGTGTGTTCGTCAACTCCCACCCAGAATATTTTATGAAACGGAGTCAAGTCATTAAAAGGCATACCAGAGCACGTATTATGTCTCTTTTGTATAAACCTCCCTGTCGCAAGGATATGTACAAAAGAAATATATTTAATATGAGCATTGTAATTTTTAATCATTTACCGGACGAATTAAGAAAGTTGTCGGGAGAAATGTTTAAACGTAACTTGACAAAATGGCTAATGGAGAAATGTTTCTACAGTGTCAAGGAATATTTAGAAGTTTGAACTTTTGTTATTATTGACTAGAATTTATAAAATAGGAAAGTGTTTTGAAAATAGAATATTTACAATATTTGTACGCTTGCTTGCATGCTGAATACAAGTGCTAAAATTTTATAACTAAGACCATGTATTACTGTATTCTGACAAATAAATGAATTTGATTTGATTTGATTTGATACATAACTCTGTCCTTTTTTCTCAGCGTAAAATGAATTGCACAGGGACGTCATAATAACCCCACTGATCCATATAAGACATAGATCAGGGGATTCTTTTGGTCTCAAAAATATAACTAACGCGGAAGGAAAAACGATTAAAAAGTTACATGCAGACTTGATTGTGAGAAAAGGCTCGTATTTAAAATAAAACGAGCCTCTAATCCCGTGCGATTCAACATGAACTTTAATTTCAAAACTCTAAATCTTTTTTCAATACTCTCTGATAACTTACCTAGATACACGGAAGACATTTTAGTGGACACATTCTCGTCTATGTATGTGACGCCGAGTGTAAAGAGCGGCGTCGCGCCTGCGCCGTGCAGCAACTGCGCCACCACGAAGATGGCGACCGCCCACGACCCGTACTCCGACGGTGCGTCACCGTCGCAGCGGTGGGATGACTAGAAAAAAATGGTGACTTGAAAAAAGGCAGCTACAACCTTGTTTGCCGGGCCAGAGATGGGCAAAATTTATTCGAATGACGAATAACGAATAAGAATAACCAAATTATTGGCGAATAACGAATGAAATTCTCGGATGATTATTCTTATTCGAATAAATTATTCGTCGAATAATTTATTCGTTGAATGAATTGCCACAAATAATTATTACGTATCTACCTGCGTGGAATACCTGCTCCATTTTTCAAAAAAAATAATAACTAAACATAACTGAAAGATGTTGTTTGCACATTATCATGAGCTATTACTATCATTCGCGGATAATTAATTCGCAAATAAATCATTCGACGAATAAATTATCCGCGAATAAAAATATTAGGAATTATTTTTTATTCGAATAATCATTCGAATAAATAATTATTCGAATAATGCCCATCTCTGGCCGGGGCCCTTTTTCGTAATTAGTGAATTTCTTTAAACCAGTTCGTTTACTAGCCGAGTTAATGTTTAGTCATCAGCCGTTTATCAAATGGAAACTAGGCGATAAGTTAGACGTGAGACTTAAGTAATCACATGAAGTTGTTTTTTTCATACAAAGTGATAAGCAGACACAGGGACACCTAGTATGGAGAAACAAACATTATGTACAAATACAATACAATATGATCGTTTATTCATAACTCCATAGTTATAGGTCACATGATACAAAAATATCAATTATTATAGAAATGTCAATGAAAATTAAGCAATCTTTGCGTACTTACTTACACTTACTTACTTACAAATGAGAGACAGAGACGCAGATTGCAACACAAAGTTTAAAATTACTTAATAATTTCACATGATATTTTATGCACTTAAAACACAGGTAGATTAAAAAAATCATCTCCATTATAAAGGGTCAGCTGTAAGAGCCACTTGCGAAGGTTGCGCCTAAAAATGGTGGTGGAAGCTGTATCTCTGACTTTTTCCGGCAGCCTAATTGTATACCGACGGGCCCAAGATGTAATTACTTAAATAAAATACTGAAAAAAAACGGGCAAATAGATTTAAAAACTTTGCTGATTCGTAATGATTCTGGTTATGTAGTATACCACTGAGAAACTTATGAAATAAAACATAAAATTAATCATTTTTCCTAACATGGACATAAGGAGAAGCTAGTGAAACAGAAACTAGTAAAAATCGCTGAACGTACATAGGGGTTGAATCGATAGATTTTTGGCTGCTCTATCATCCCTATTCGTTTGTAAGTTCACTTTATTCAAGGACTACTCACCACGGTAGAGTTCCCTTGGCACAGTTCCAGCTCCTCGCCCCCCGCAGCCCTGTACGGGGGCACCAGGAAGTGGGGCAGCGCGAAGAGGAGCGAGCCGGCGCCCATCACCAGCGCCCCCCAGCCGAACCAGCGGGGCTTGGAGGCGCCGCGCCGCCCCCCGAGATACGTGACAGGGGCTGAGCATATGAACGACGCCATGTCGTATCTGGTGAGAAGAATCCGCGGATAAGGTAACTCCGTCGAAAAAGGAGGCATGTTATAAGCAGAGATCGAACATATGGGCGTCATTACTCGTAATAATGTGGACATGACTCTACGGTTTTAATTAACCCTTTACAAGGTAGAGGCGATTTAGCGACCACATCGCTCATTGAATACAAAACGGACACATTCCAAAATAATTTGCTCTTCCATTAAAAATCGTATTGCAACCGCCTCTAATTATAAAATGCAACACTGACTCATTTCGGATTGTGACCGTTTTGTAGTTAATGAAACGATATGTATTTAGAAATTCAACCTTATGCTTTACAGAATATGATACGTATTCCGTTGTTTTTGCAAGAAAAATTACTTACTTTTAAATGATTCCCTAGAAAGTGTGGAACATGAAACTGTATTTAAATTTTACGTAGCATATCTGTATAACTGGGGCCTTGTAAAGGGTTAAACAAATTAAATTACATTGATTGATTACTTACCCAAAAAATAATTTGGATCCTTTGCAAGGCAGTAATAAATAAATAATACAAGGACTTGTTATTGCGTAGATTTATTAAAGCAAATAAACGGTTTTTTTTAACAAATCCGTGGTTAGTTTATTCTCTTTCACAGCCAAAATAAACTTATGGGGAGAAAAGCTCCTTTCACAATCCACGCATATTAATCGAGCGAATTAAGTAGATTATTATTAATAATCTCCTCACGTCTTAGAATTATTTATTTATTACTGTCAGGCAACGCATCAAAAATATTTTTCGGGTAAGTTATCAATTAATGTAATTTAATTTGTTTGATTAAAATCTTAGGCTGCGTTTCGACCAGAGCTTTTGCGAGGCAGCTAAGTGGTATTGCGAGAAAAAAATCACAAATAGGAGACAGAGGCTAGTAAAACAAGATAATTCTATTGGTGGATTTTTCCCCGCAACAAAGTTTAGCTGCCTCGCACAGCTCTGGTGGAAACGCAGCCTTAGAGTCATGTCCACATTATTGCGAGTAATAACGGTTACTTGTCCAATCTCTGGTAATAAGTTTAATATGTGTGTGTGCTTGTAATAAAAATAGTTTAATCGGAATAGGGTATTTGACAAGAGTGAATTTTAATTGGTTTTTCATTAACAACAGATAAACATTATAAAAATAGCATACATAAATAAAGATTGATGTTTTCAATCTTTATTTATGTATGCAATTTTAAGATTTTTAAATTCATAAAATCCAACAATAAGGACGCTGTTTGATTGTGACGTCACAACATAGTAATGCCTATAAATTTCATAGTAACGGAGCGTTTTTGACATTTCATAAAAAGAAGCTGATTTGACTTTTGTCGGGTGAATATTCCGGCGTTCCAACCGCCGTCATTATTCTCTTCAACACATTGAAGAAAATAATGATAGCTACCAGCAACTTTTGATGTCTAAATCAGCGGACCCGGGGGTAGTATCCATTCCATTTAAAATAACAAGGAAGTTATTAAGTTTATATTGAATAATATGCGAAAATAATAATGACGGCGGTTGAAACGCCAAATATTCACCCTGTCAATGTCCAAAAGAGGTGGTTCTCAATTCTTTTGTGTAAGTTAATGTTTTTTTATTAACTACGTACCTAAAAAGGCAGAACATATTAAGTTACAAATGAAATGGTTTCTGGACTCACCCTCCAGCAATAACGCCAGTCTGCATGGACCGCAGACCGAACCGCTTCTCTATCGTCGTAATCACCACGTTGACGAATCCATTTACTACCATACCTGTGTACAAATAAGGTGCAATTTAGAACGATGATCGAGAAGGTCTTTAGGTCTATATGTGGAGAAGCAATTGAAGATCAAATTTCCTATTGGATGGGATTTACGGATATTCGATATTAGAGGATATTTTTCTATGTACAGTGGGCCGCAAAAGTGCATGGACAGTTCATAAAGATAATGCTCTGAGGTGCAAACTGACCATCTATCTGCTCGTAGTGGTTCAAGAAGATCTTCCTAGATGGCGTTGTTATAGATAATGATCTTAAAATATTAAAAAATATTTCTTTGCTCATACGCAACCTAATCAAACATTATTTTCTTTATTTTATAGTTTCAATATTTTAGTATAGTAGATTTAAGTAGTTATATTATGAAATGTTAGTCAATTCCAAACTAAGAGGTTAAATTATCAAAAACATTTCTTCCTCGACGTGGGATCGAACCCGGGACACTCGGGGTCGTGAAGGAGGGCGGCCTTATATGCCATTGGACCATCAAACCTTTTATTGTGGCGTCGAAATTAATTACTAGTTTATAATGATTTGCTTATTTTCGCATGAAACCGCTTAACGTAACTGCTAAAGAGGGTAGACTTAAGATTTATAAATACCAGAATGATTATTACAAAGACTTACGCTCGTTCGTTCGTTAGCTGCTTAATCGATTGCCTTTTTTGTGTTAATTTTACTTTCGTTGAATTTTCCTTAAATAATGACTTCTCGTTGCAATATTGACCTGGTCAAAAGATCGCAAATAATTGCTTTGCACGGTCAAGGCAGAAATTTGTCAGAAATTGCTAGAGAAACCGGTGTAAACGTAAGTAGTCACTCATGTTTTTATAAAATTAATTTATATTTCGTTTTTATTTATAGCATTTTATATCTTTAATTGTTATTATAAATTTCTGTTTTGTTTTACAGAGGAAAACTGTTGTTTTATGGATACGGCGGTTTGAAGAGGACGGATCTTTGCTATCCCGGCAAAGAACGGGAAGACCAGCACTCATAAGCACACCCCAGCGTCAAGCCCTGGTGAGGGATTATGAGGAAGATGGATTTAAAAGAACAACCCACTACGCTGGATTATTTAATACAAGTGCAGATACTATTCGTCGTGTTCTAACATAGTGAGGGTCTGCATCATCGTAGGCATGCTGTCAAACCCTTGCTAACAGAAAGCCATAAAAGAGCAAGGTTAGAGTTCGCTTTGGAGTATTTACATTTCGACTAGAGTAATGTCATCTTTACAGATGAAAAGACTTTTAAATCCAGCCAACACGGACGACTAAGCTTGTGGCGCCGAAATAATACACGGTATAGTGACAATCATGTAGTGCCCAACATGGAATCTGGTCGTATAACCGTAAATATGTGGGGATGGATGAGTGCGGCTGACCCAGGAGAACTGGTTAGACTTCCCAGTCGAGCGAACAGTGTTAATTATATGGAAATATTGGAGGACACCATGTTGCCCACCGTTCGCAATGTGTATCCAGAGGAGGAGTTGCCGGTGATAACGTTTGTGCAAGATAACTGTCCCATACACCGTTCACGTAGTGTGCGGGAGTGGTTTGGTCAGCACAATAATATTAGGGCTATTCCCTGGCCTTCAAGGTCACCGGATTTAAATCCAATCGAAAATTTATGATGGGGTATGATTGTCCAACGTTGGGATCACCAGAATGAGCGAACTCCGAAAGCCTTGGAAGACCATTGTTCAAAAATATGGGATAGTATTCGTGGATCCAATCTATGTCAGAATCTTATCGATTCAATGCCTTCCCGAATGCAAGCTGTGATTGCCTGTGATCGAACAGAGTCGGGGTTATACTAGATATTAAAGTTTATTATATAAGTGGGGGTTATACGAGGGGACAAGTGGAGATCGGGTTAACGTAAGTAATTAATACAAAAGTGAACATTATTTTCGCTTTTTTAACGTTTCTATACTATTTTGCAACAGTAAATAATTATTTTATTTTAAATAAGACAAATCACACCATTTACAAACGAACTTTCAGTTTTTATGCATAGATAAGTGATCAAAACATAGTTAACCATAATGCGTTTGACTGAAGGTAACCCGGTCTCCAAATATTTGTTAGTAATTACTGTTATTGTGGTTCAACTTCAAGCCTCTTTCCGATTTCGGAAACGAATACTTAAGTTATTACCGCAATAATATGTTAAGTATTAGATAGACATATTATTGTTACAAAGGTAGGTAATATTATAAACAATCTATGTAAACAGTTTACTAAATTAAGATGTTATACAATAAATAAAGTTTTTTTCATTTTAAAATAACAAAAGTTGTATCATTTCTTAAAAACGATAATTATAAAAACATAATACATTTATTTAGTGCAACCCAATATTTATTAAAAAAAATGCAAAACGCAGTTACGATCTCCCGACCCACAGACTCACCCTGCGTAAAAACAAGGTGTCATCTAACTAAGCCAATGGCTCTTTTAGTTAACTGGCGAAATTATCGATTCTAATACTATAACGTCATAAAGTTGAAGTAAACAACAATTTCACTAGCTCAGTTAACAACGCCATCTAGGTTGTTTGTTACGAACGTGACCTCACGTGTTCACGGGATTATAGACGTTGAGGTGTCCATGCAATTTTGCGGCTGACCGTACCTATTATTTTATGGAAACGCCTATCAATAAACGTATCATAATGAAGATTTTTAATTTCATCAAAAGGCATTTCTCGCTGCATGAGTTAATTTTAACTTTTAGTCACAAGTCTAACCTAACCGTAATTAATGTTTAAGATATCCTGCAAACATCATGGATTCAGGATAAAATAGCGTTCGATGAAATTACACGATCGATGAATTGAAATTAGATACAATGGGTTACCTATTTTTCAATATTTAATTAATTCGGTTACTTACATTAATAAGAAGAATCCAAGCAAAATATGAAACCGAGATTACACGACCAACTAAAATTACAGTTTTGTATGCAACACCAGTACCCAAACCATGAGTAACAATTAACGTACCTACTCGCTAGCGACTGGAATGCTTTGTCACTCGCAGACCTCGCGGTATTCTTATAGAGTGCAAAGGATAGAGCATTCGACTCGCTAGCGAGTACTATAATAGTAACTCATGGTTAAGGTATAGAAGAGGAATCGCAGGTGCGTCCCCGGCTGCCGGCCATTATGAAAACGGTATGCTCTATACCACGCTCTACTCTTGATGGTTCCTAAGTCGAGGCGATCCGGAAATATCGTCGTTATAAGCGGGTTCCCTAAAATCGGCATTGACTTTCTGCGACAGAATTCTACGGTGATTTAACTCTTAAGTAGTATAAGTTTTACAAAACATAACATGGATAATGCTTAAGATGTTGACTATCGTATAGAAACTTCAGACCGGAGTATATTGAATTCGAACCGGATATACGTAGTGCGTATGGTATGCGTACGCTGTGTGAAAATTTTAATATATCATAACATAATTCATAAATTAATTTCCGACCGACGAAATCAAACATCGCTAAATTACCTAGGTTAAGTAAAGCCTGAGAACAAAAACGGTATGTTAAAAAGACCAAAGAAATAATTCCAATTCTTCATTAAAAAAAAAAGATTACCAAAAAACATTAATCGTGAATCTGTAAATGAAAGCATCGAACAATTTTGTGACATAGAACACCACAAACAGAAACCAAATACTCTCGAACCCGGCTTTAAAAATAAATCGAAACAATCCCACTGTCAACCTATCAATCCGATTATTAAGACTGGCATCCGCACACCGTTTAAAAATAAAACCTTCCGGCTGTTTAAAATTGCACTTGATCCGACGGGTAAAACTGATGCTGAAACAGCGCCGCTCGTTTCCGCGGGAAAACTTTTTATAATTGGCCAGTGTTGTGCAAAAGCCCGATTGCTGAATTTTAAATGTCAAAATGGCGGAGATGAAAATAGTTCTGAAATTAACTGAGGAAATCGGTATAATTACCTACCTAATTATGTTTTGATAGTGTAGTATAGTAATGTAAATAATTCTGTTAGGATGAGTAGTTTCATATTTTTTATTGAAAAAGAAGTTATTTGTGTTGATCAACCATAAATAATATCTCAATCTGAGAAACGAGAGACAAAAATTGAAATCTACTTGTATACAGTGTGTTTTTCTTTTCATTTTAATTACGTACGCACAGTTGTTGAAATGTCTTTCGTGCGAACTGTCATTGTCACCACAAATAAACAACCTAAATAATTATACATTTTATCAATATAAAAACAACTATGAAAATAGATGATTTTCATCGTAAATACAATAAAGGTACTCGCGTGACTGAGTCCAACTTGTCCAACTCATATTTCAATACTCTATCAAAGTATAATTCTAAAATAATTTGTTTTGCATAACAATACTCATTTTATGATCAATTACTGTGAAGATACTTCCGGTTATATGTCACCCAACAAAGAGATGACATTGGGCGATTATTTCTCATACCGCGTGATTGAGTATACTTAGATTAAAATAACATGATAGACATAATTTTAATGATAATCGAAATCGAAACAATTGAACAACATCAAATTCCACCATATCGACGAAATCATTTCACGATTTTAAAGTTTAATTATGTAGATACATTCCAAAGGGATTTGTTCCTTAAAAGGAGGAAATAGTTACCCTTTAGGTAATCGGTCATAATTATTCCTGCGTGCTGAAACTACGATTTAATAGATGTTGTAGTCTTCAAAATAACAACTACAAAAAGCATGATCCATCCTGGCATCCTTTCGTCCTTCTAAAGAAATTAAATATTTTTACAGGATGAGTATGTTTTTAGATTAATAAAAGATACAGGATGGGTAATTTTGCATGCTCACGGACCGAGGCGGACTTGTTTCATATTTAGTCACGTTGTACCACATTATGCTGAGACACGGTCGGTTCTTTTTAAGAGGACAAAATATGGCATGTGTTTTGTATTTTATTATTATTACACGACGATTACCATAGAAAACTCGTATACCCTTCTGTACTCTTCGGGTAATATCATAGAAGTATGAGGAAGCGAAAGATCTATTCAAACCTAAACTCCCTAAGGTGCCGCGAAGTAAGATTTTTTTGTTTATTCTGGGTCTTTAATCTGCTGTTAGTTGTCTATATACATACATAGTAACCGTGTTCATCATGGTAGCTTTTATTCACCTGACATTAAGAATGGTCATAACATCGACCAATTAGAAAGAAAACAAAACCAGAAACAACAAAGAAAAAAAAAAGAAAGAGACGAAGATTTATTATTACAATAAAGAAGTAAGACAGGCTAAACCCTACTTGGAATAAAATACTAAAAATACACATGGTAACCATTTTATTAAATTAATGTGCTAACAAGGGTTCGAACATTTTCAAAACAAAAACATCTAAATAACATAAAAAATCTAAAAATCCTAGCAAACCCGTGTAGCACCAATATCGTTATATTACTTGGCAAATACCATTCATGAGCTAAACAATATTAATTTCGCAAATGGCGGGCATCGCATTATGAGCCCCCTGTATGCCGCGTCACGCGGATACAATACACGTTGAGTTGGGGGCACATCCAGTAAATAAGTGGATAAATAAAATCGGAGCATACATTTTACATGTTCGAGTTGCGTAAAACCAGCGCGCTTTAACGTTTAACCCTGTTAATAAAAAGATTTCGGTCATTTGGAAAGGATGGATGAAAGAAGATTGACGAAAGAGATATACAGATCGAAAGTGAGTGGACGGGTTGGAAGGGGCCGCCCTAGGTGTACTTTTTCGAGTCAAATCGGAGAAATACTGGAAAAGGGCCGAATCTTAAGTACCCGAAACCGACGTGCGTGCGTGACTCGATGTATGAATGTGGAAAAAGCGAAAGAAATTTGTCAAGATCGTGGCAAATGGAAAGAAGCGGTCTCTGCCTACCCCTCTCGGAAACAGGCGTGATTTAATGTATGTATGTATATGGTTTATTTTTTAAACTGGTGGTAGTGCAGGTGACAGTAGGCAATGTCCAATGGACATACGTCCATCTCCTGGAGAAGAATAGCACGCAGCTTAGTGCAAAAATATGATTTACCTACTTATTTGATTTTATTGAAAAATATTGTGCTGTGTAAAATAAGACAGGGAATCTACCCACTAAATAAAACGAAATAATATCATACAGCCGGGTTATTGTAAACGCTCGTAACATGTTGGGGCCTCCTTACTCTAATGAAAAGGTAGAAGATAAAGAAGACTGGGAGCCTTTTACCAAGCAGGGATATACAAAATGACTAAAAAAACATCATTTCCTCCTACAGAATTTACGGTCAAACTCGACGTTCACATTATAATTCGAATTTCCTTGTACTTTTAAATCAAAATATAACATGAATACCCATTCAAATTTGTGAGGACTATCAAACCAGTCAAAATTTATGCGACCACAATGTAAAAAGCAATATCGTTTTACGGAGTAAAATAGAGCCTGAGTTTGTGTATTTTACGTGCTTTTTAAATCCCCCTGTACACCCCGGCCACAATTCTATAAGACAAGCAAATTAATAAGGGCAGTGATTCACTGAACGCAATAAGCCGGTGATTAATCTGTCGCTTTGGCTCTGTCATGCTGACTTGCTTTCCCAGTGTTAAGAGAACAGGGACGGCGCTATTGGGGGATAGGGTGCTGTCACTCTCACTCGTATTGTTATTGTTGTAAATAAAAGATTTAGAACAGGCTACTTTTGAACGCAGAATGTTTTATTCCAAAAAGTACTTTTAATAGTTGTTTAGAGCCTATATTATAAGCCTAGAGCTTAGTTAGGCTAGGCCATTGTGTCAGAAGCCAGATCGTTCGTTAATACTTTTTTTAAGCCTGTAGTTGACATTGACTTAACAAAATATTGTTGATGACTGTTTTCTCCATCGCTATGTCGCTTAAAAGGTGTAATTATCGATTTAAAAATCGATCGGAATTAATATTTCTTAGGTATTTAACATGTTCAACTTCATCACCATATGTTTTTTATAACAGTGCAGCAGTGGTATGCAAGAGGACAAAAATACATGTAGGTTACCTGATGAAAAGTAATCACCACCGCCCATAAACACCAACAACTAAAGTTTTTTTTACCTTCTTATCAAATATTTATTTTACATTAAAAAAGTATAAAAAAAACAATACGAGCACATAATGATCCAAAGCCACAAAACCCAAAGCAACCATTACAAACAATCCCAGCCGTAAGTCCCATTCCGGAGTCCTGTTCCGGGATTCCGGCTCAATCCCCGTAATTCCCCACATTAGTCCGGATTCCCCGGACATATCACGGGGATTCCGAGACCTTAGTTATATTAATAACTAGCGACCCGCCCTCGCTTCGCTTCGGTTTATATGAGTTTTCTGTAATACCCGTACATAAAACAGAATTTAATATACATAAAAACCTTCCTCTTGAATCACTCTATCTATTTAAAAAAACCGCATCAAAATCCGATGCGTAGTTTTAAAGATCTAAGCATACATAGGGACAGACAGCGGGAAGCGACTTTGTTTTATACTATGTAGTGATGATGAAGTATGGACTAGGTAGTTCTGTTTCCAGGAATAAAAGGTATAACGCCATCTGCCCCATTGTTAGCAGCTTACAAATTATCCGCATTATCGACCTTATTGAAAGATAATAAACACTAGTCCATATACATAATAGTAACTAAGCAAATCAGTAACTGTTTAGTACTCGTGGAAACAATAAAAAAACATCACCCTTTTTTGGAAATCGCGCAAATACACATCGGTATTTTTAGGGTGCCGTACCCAAAGGGTGCCAATGGGACCCTATTACTAAACATCCGCTGTCCATCCGTCCGTCGATCCGTCATCTTATAAGCGGTAATAGCTAGACACTTAAAAATTGAATTACGACAATACAACATTCTTTTTTTAAGTCAAAAATATACTCGTATTTTCTATATCACTTTA
Source organism: Acleris laterana (assembly GCA_963966035.1). Taxonomy (NCBI): domain Eukaryota; kingdom Metazoa; phylum Arthropoda; class Insecta; order Lepidoptera; family Tortricidae; genus Acleris; species Acleris laterana. Next base: position 19,955,307 of record OZ014440.1, read on the forward strand.
TTTTCCCCTATATAAATAGAATTAAGTAGGCAATTTCTCCTCCATGAATAACTCGATGCCAGGGAAAATAAATTAAGTGAAGATTATTATCCAAATATTTCCGCTACTTATCGTGAAGTTCCGCGTAAAAATGGCATCAGTGATCCGTAAAAGTTTAACTACTCGTTAAAGTTCAAGTAAGTGACTAACAAGCTATCGTCTGGTCTTGTAACAAAATAAAATCAGAAATAAATATCATATACAAACTTTATGGCGAATTTTAGAAAATTATGAAAAAAAACATTGACTTATCATGAAATTTTCAGATTTCTTCCGAACTTTTTGTTCGCACTGTATTTTAGATTAAAATGATGACCTTTATTTTGTACAAGCAATGTTACACATGCTTCTTGATTCTCATAAATAGAAGGTCAAAATTAGAGAAGTCATACAACTGTATCTTCTATACTTCAGTAATTAATTACAAAAATTCAAATACGAAGATACTTATATCTTATTATGTATTATTTGCATGTAGTTAATGATTTCTTGTGACTATATTTTTAATCTAACCTAAGCTTGCTATTGCATAGCGTGACCCGCGTGAGTTGCCAGCTGTAACTTACAAGTATGGTACAGTCGCCCTTGCTGCACACTTTTGTACAGTCAGCGTCATATATGAGGTATCTTATCTTATCTTCTTGGTGGGGTCCTTATGGATACACTTCGACCCAATGGGATCTTTCGTGTAATTACCCCTCTTTTAGCTCTTAATCCAATGCAGCCTCCACCCCTTCCAAATAGCGGATAGTGGAGTGCATGGCAGTACCTTGAAATCGTTCGGTTCATATATGAGGCTGTTACTAGTCGCTTTAACGCCTTTACCATGTTTCGGGCTCGGTCCGAGCCCCTTAACATGAGCAGACGCGGCCCCAACCCGTAAGCCACTGTTATCTCTTTCATATGTTTCACTTCACGGTAGTTATACCAAATTGAACCATATTAAAGGGGTACTTAACTGTCTGTTGTCGCCTATAAAAGTTATAAATCAAACCGAACCTAACCCACGTATGACAATTAAATTAAACATTAAGGGTGCGTTTCTACTAGAGATGTGCGAGGATGCGTTGCAAGGGATGTGTTTGTCATGAACCAATAGAAACACTTCATTTACCTATCCTCGCTTAGCTCTGGTGGAAACAACTCAGCGAAGCGAGGTTTTCGTACATACAAAACAAAATAATGTGTTGCGAGGGATGTGTTACGAGGCGGAATCTGGCTCCGCTCCCGCCTCACCGCACCCCGCCCGCTTATTAAAAAAAGAGCTTGTTACACATCCTCGCTGCATCCTCGCACCGCTCAGCTACCTCGCACATCTTTGGTGGAAACATTCACACCGTTACACCTCCTCGTTACACAGCCTCGCGCCGCTTACCTACCTCGCACATCTTTGGTGGAAACGCAGCGTTAGTCTAAGATGGCTCCTAGCAGTTCGGAAAAAATAAAAAAATTGACCAATGAATATTCGGGAAAAAGTGATAAAATTATAAAAGGTTCCCATATTACGGAAATAATTATGATACTTAAGTAAAAATCTAGAATTTCGTGAAAGGACATGCCTAATACTTCCACCCATATTGCATACACGTCAATTTTACAGAATTCATATCCATTAAGTTTTTAGAGTTGTTGGTAATTCTGTAGCTCTAGTCCCCCACACTGTGAATGAAGGCGTGACTTTATGTGTATTTGAATCACATCTATTAAAAAAAATGCGTGAATAATTGACTCTTTACGAATTATTAAATTCGGTAAACGATACCCGTATAAATTTCCACTCGGTTACTCGAATGCTGATACATCGTCCCGCCACCGAACGTTGTGAAAAGTTGTCAACTTGAAATTAGTTTGTAAATTACTTGTACAGCGTAATAGACTTTAGGTGTTACGGCACGAACGATAACTTTTATTGAGTTGCCGTTGCAATTTTAACGGTTATTAGACCGTTTATAACCGGTTATTTGCATTTACTGGGGTGTTATTCTCTCAAAAACAACGGACGGTCGGACGAACGAGCGAAATCGCAGCGGCGAATTTAAAGTAGTCCCGTGCATTTTCAATTTGGCAGCATGGCTTCTGTTCATAAGATCGAACGTATAAAAGGGTGCCTAATGGTGAATGCACGCGCTTAAATGTGTTTTGTTCGCTCTGACGTAAACTCGCCGCTGCGATGTCGCCCGTTCGTTGTTTTTGAGAGAATAACACCCCTGGTTGCCGTTATATCACTTTTATGTTAGTTTTATAGGAAGAACAGTTGTGTACTTAATTATAAAATATAATAAGACTAACAAAAAGCGAGATTCAGAAACATTGTTTTTTTTTGGGAAAATATTCATGTGTTTTATGGCTAAAGAAAGGCAAACATGGCGACCGCCTACTTAATGGACATTGGTTATTATAAATAACTGGCCTTAAAAGTAGCCTTTGTCCTTTCTCGGGGTTGAGTCTATCTCCATAATTACTTTCTGAGTTTTTCCAAGCTGTACTATGCTACTCTAAAATGAATATCACCAATCAGCCTGTATACTTTGGAATCACCTTTATAGCTTTTAATTATAATACCTCATTCAACAAATAGGTCAGTCCCAACAATAAAGGAACAAAAACTTCGTTAGTATGTAAATTAGTTAATTAATATCGAAGAGGCGTTAGAATAGACAATAGACTTCAGGGGTCTCAAACAAAGCCTCCTTGATCACTGTAGTTTGAAAACGTGTATAGAAATTTTGGAAATGAAGCTCTGGCAAGTACGTATTTAGTTTGTAAAATGCAGAAATAATTTCCCTGATCTACTTTTGGGAATCATTCAAGATGTTATCCAGGGTAAAGCAAGACTACACTATTTTTTTTTCATCTCTCCTGTTCGGAAAGTTTAATTTGAATAGGTAAGTTTTTTTTTATAGTTATTAATAGAGCTCGGGTTTGTTCTACTACCTAATCCACTTAAGTATTAACCGTTTCTAACTAATTTCGTCACACTCAAAATATTTTGAAATGACCATAAGTAACTAATTTTACTAATTTCAATTGTCACAGAACTATTTCAGGAATGACAGACATGCAAGTTAAAAAAAGTTATAGCGGAGATAATCATAATCATATTTCGACTCTATTGAATCTTGAATTATATTATACCGGATTGCCTGAAAGGGGTGATGTTTTTTACTTGTATAAATAAACCTACACCTCTTTGTTCCTTCGTAGAGGCTAAAGGAAAACCCAATTTTTACAAATGAAGTTTCGTTAGATTTGTAATTTTTGGACTGACAAGAAGAAAGTTTTTTTGCTTTTTCATTAGGGTTCCGGGACCCCTATTAGTACGACTGCACTGTCCGTCCGTCTGTCTGTCACCAGGCTATATCCCATGAACCGTGATAAATAAAAAGTTGAAATTTTCACAGGTGATCTACTGCTGTTACCGCTATAACAACAAATAGGTACTAAAAACTGAATAAAATAAATATTTAGGGGTCCCATACAACAAACGTAGTTTTTTCTGCCGTTTATTGCCTTATACATTAATAACGGCTACAGGTAGACGCTTTAAAAATAAATAATTTAAATAAAATAAAATAAATGATACATAGATAATGGCAAGAAACCCTTCGTGCGCGAGTCCCACTCGCACTTGGCCGGTTTTTTTATTACTTACGCTAACACATTAATACCTCGCTTTTTTTAAACGGTTCCAAGTGTAAATGTGTTAGCTTAAATACTAGACAAAGCAAATATAAACTTGTCACCTCTCTGTCCAAACCCTCTTCCCCCTTGCCAGTTTCGTAACAATCAGGGTAACCCTACCCCGAATATGTCCCACGCGGTTTGTTGTCACCTGATATGCCCATTAATACAACTTTCTGCCTTGCAGCGTAAAATGCACAAAAAATATATTTCTGTCCCTTCAAAGTTATTGGTAAACAAGTCTCTCATATTTTTGATATTTTCGTGTAAGTATGAAATGCCGTACATAAGTGCCGTAAGTATGAAAAGCGATTTATTTTCATGAAACTACAATTCCACAGCGTAAATTACAATAAAAGCTTATTTAGACATAATTACAAATCTTAATTATCTACGCATTAAATCTTTTTTAATTTCAAACATATAATTAAGTTTTCCATAAAGCACTTACTCATTAAAATAGTACATTACTCATTACACTTAAATAAATAAAAATACAAACTAATTGAAGTAGGTAAGTTTCGACGCGACCGAAAGGTTTGGCACTTTTTTGACCGAATCCGAACCTTCGGCCGAAACCTGTTTTTATGCTGAAACCGAAACCGAAAGTTCGGTCGGACACTAGACATTATCTACACTAATCTACACTAATATAATTTGTAATGAATAAACTCGAAAACTACTGAGCCGATTTCAAAAATTCTTTCACCATTGGGAAGCTACATTCACCCTGACGTAGGCTATGTTTTATTTTTCTGCGTGGACAGAGTCGCGCGCTATAGTTAGCTTATTGATAAAAAAAAAAATACATACAGTGGAACGTATAACCTCCTCCTTTTTTGAAGTCGGTTAAAAAGACTGCTACAGGGATATTACCATGACATTTGCCTTTAACGAAAGAAAAATTCCATTTACTTTACAAACTTGAGTACGAGTATTTAACCATACACGCTTGAATTTAGAATATTAACCCCATTTATGGAGTAAAGCATTCGCTTAACGAGATTGCGCATGAGTGCCGAGCGTCTCAAGTGGCGCTAATTCGATTGCCGCCACATCTACCTGCCAGGGTTACTTAGGTTAGGGTATTTTGAAACAGTTCAAAAAGGGTTTCCTAAGGGCCGTATTATTAAACTCTTCTTTTTAATTACATTCATAACACTTAAGTTATTTCTGAATATGTCATGTTTATGACACACTTTGTAGCTGACTGTACCACTGATGACTAACTCGCTATTGAGCATTTCTCTTTTTTTTTGCCACTGTTAGTGACACCTCCAGATTTAAAAAAAAAATGGCAGACAGGTAGAGACCATCGAACTATGCAATAATTAAATAATATTGTAATGTGTCCCAAAATATTTTTATGGAAAGTTCCTTTTGTGTTACCGATATTCATACATTTTTGGTAACACAAAAGGAACTTTCCATACAAATATTTTGGGACACATTACAATATTATTTAATTATTGCATAGTTCGATGGTCTCTACCTGTCTGCCATTTTTTTTGAAAATCTGGAGGTGTCACTAACAGTGGCAAAAAAAAAGAGAAATGCTCTATTAAGGCCCGTATTAATAAACTAATCTCAACTCTAATGCTCGTTTCGAGATGTGTCATAAATGACAGTGTTCTATGGTTTGACGTTTACTCTGACGTATCTTGTGACGCGCATCTCAGCCAAGATGAGTTTATTAATACGGGCCTAAGTATCGTTTCCGTAAGTCTGAATTTTTGTTTCCGATCTTGCAATTTTTATGGTTCCGTACCAGAATAGTAAAAAAGGAACCCTTATGGTGAGACTTCGTTGTTTGTCTGTCTGTATGTCACTTTTTTATACCTACGATGCATTTTTCACTGGGAAAGGAATTTTTTGCAAAGGGTGTCTGTGTCAATTGAAAATGCCAAAGATGTAAACAAATTAGTACTGTTTGACAGATAACCTCAAATATTCAGCAAGTGTGTTTTAATTGAAAATAACGTACAATGAATATTTATTTAATCTTTAACTTAATGTGAAAGTAAAGATCAAGTGTATAAATCGTTGGTAAGACCTCACTTGATCTTTAAAAGCACGTGATCATCGTAAATTTGTTCGTTTGGTTGTATTTACATCTTTGTCAATTTCAATTGATACAGATTATACTCTGATCATATTTTTTTTTTACAAACTTTTTCGTTTCTCATATTACAGCACGTGACGAAAGCAGCAAGCTGATTGCTAACTGATTGGTTTCGAATTACGAGAAACACGTGTACTTAATTCAGTTATCAAGTTAATTTGTTTTTTAATTACGCGCCGTTGATCTGCGCGCGAGTCTCACAAACGAAGCAGTCATTTGTTTAAACGCTTCAAACGCGTTTGTTCGCTCTTTTGCTTTGTTTTTGTTCGAACAAATGATTTAAATTTTGATCCTTGATGTTTTTTATTTTATGTTATTTTGTGTTAAGTGTGTCACTCTCCGTCTCTTCACCAAGCGGTTCAACGGAAGACCAGTGCTGGCTTTACGGCTAGCGAATGCTGAGTTGGGACCGTTTCGCAACTGTTTCTGTGTCTTATTTTTTGTATCTATGTACCTAAAGTTGTTTTGTATTGTTGCTAATTAATGTCTCTTTATCTTTATCTTTATCTTTATCTTGTTTTATCCCGACCCCGATTCTTTATTCCTCCATAACTTCTAAACGTCTGAGCCGATTTTGATGGTTTCGTTGGAATCCTTTCACCATGCCGGGTGACATAGAATACCTACCCTATTCAAATTGAAATAAAAACAATAGCAAAATGTCAATTATTAACGTAGGTAGGTATATCTACCTACGACCATATAAAAAATGCAGTCGGGTTTTTAAATCTTGTTTTTCATTTATTGCTTGTATATTATATACATACATACGTAACGTAAGATCACGCCTTTATTCCCAGAGCGGGGTAGGCAGAGCTACAGAATTACTAACAACTCTAAAAACCTGTTAATAATTCTGTAACCGCATCTTGCACAATTAGGCTAAGCTATTTACCAGTGTATTAGTGACAGGTTGCAAGCTTGCAAGCCCATCACCTAACAGTATTACAAGCCTTTATTCCCTTAGTCGCCTCTTACGACATCCACGGGACGACATGGAGATGTATAATATATATTTTTACGAAGAACCGTCGTTACAACAAGTATATTGTCCAATGACCTCAGAACTCAATTTCAATCAAGTTGCCTGCGTAAAAACACTGGCATTATAATGTTTTCTCCCGATTTCCTTTAAACCTTCTACCCTTCATAGCGTAATAGCAAAATTTTCTGTAAACTCATTCCAGTTATTTTCAACCCGATAAACATTGTCTATAAAAAACATTTCCAAAAAGTCACATGTTCAACACAAAAACAAATGGAAACTTTACTTAAAATAGACAAGGTCGCTTTTTGAAAAATTAAACATTGTTTAGCTTTCAAGGATTTAAAAAGGTTGTAAGTATATGTAAGTATTTTGCTGTTGGAATAGAGGGTTTGAGTGGAGGGTGGAGGGTCGGTGTTGGTTTGTATTGTCGTTATTAGCTGCCAGTACCAGCCGGCTGCCTGTGACACTTTTAAACTGTTGTCGAGCAACTGATTACAGCGATCGAGAGGGTAAAGGGGAGGGTACACTGGGCGCTAAAAAATAATTATCAAGACAAATAATAAAAAAATACGGAATTGAATTGTATATGTCGTATCTTCACGCACACAAGCACACATTCACACACATACGCGCACACCCACACATACACGGTGAGTCAGGACATATTTTATTTTATTAATGCTAATTTATGTTTGATATGATTATTGGAAGAGCGAGGCGTCCCAACACAGACTTTTTAAGTCTAAAGGGATGTCTCAGCAACTGTAATTTTATAAACTGGCTAAGTGATAATAAAGATATTTTTTTTCTGTAGAGATACGGTTCATGTAGAGTAGGGTTTCTTTTTTCGGTTTGAGGTAGAGAACTCTAAAACTGACTCATTATTAAGTTTTTTGCAGCGCTTTTTCACAGAAGCGGAATAGCATAAATTGAAAAGTAGTTGGTATGGTTGGACCTTTAGGAGTTTCTGTGACCTAAAAAAAAAAAAAAAAAAAACGGTCCAGGCACGCACCCATGCAAGCTACGCGATATTTTTGTTTAAAGACGAACTACTGTTTATACTGTGGTGTCAGTCTCTTTTTGAAGAAGTGCCTGTGCGACCGTACTTACTTTCCATGATATAATCATTGTCATCATTTTCCCGGTATTTATCCAGTAAATAGGCCACAGGAGGGCTCATTTTGGTATTATGGAGTGAATCTACTAGCGTTATAATTGTTGTATTATTGTATTATTGTTATAATTGTTGTATCGAGGTTTTTATGATTTTATGTATAAATAAGTAACCTATAATTGACATTCATATCAGATTGTGTCATTACAATTTTATTTTATTGTAATTGTATATTATGTTTATTGCTGGTGGACCATAATAAATAAATAACAATACCACCATTGCGGAGAAGAAGCGCCGCCAGAAACTCCAAAAATAGCTCATTACTGTCTGTATAATATAGTCAAAACGAAGAAATTTATAATTCCAAGCTTTAACGATGTAAGTACACTGCAAAGTAAAATTATAAAACATCAACGATCACGTAAGCAAATTATTCACCTCGGTGCACATAATGAACCCTTATTTATAAGATTAAATTAAACACTCGAGGGGAAAACACTCGTATTCCACTTGAACCGTCACGTTCTACATATTACTAATATGACTCGATTTGTCCCAGGTCTAAGTGATTGGTGTAACATCAGCGAGTAAAAGCACTTACACGGATACCCCAGCGCAATAAGATTCCAATATCCCCAAAATCTAATTGATTAAACGAAATTACTTCCCTCTCAGTGTACCCTCTGTCACGCTCCGGTAACCACGGCTCCGTAACAGGTACTTATACTTGATACTCGATACTTATACTGTATACTGGGTCCGGAACAGCGATATAAGTCGTCGATATTGCGAATTAAAAGATAAGTAGCTTTTTGTAGGAATCCAATTGGAAAAGAATTTTAGTTCAATAAATTTTAGTTTGAGAGCAATTAGGAATGATTTGATTTAATAAATAGTAGTGAGTTTTGACTACTTCAATACTCGTACTATCCTAACATTATACGAGCAATCTCGAAATCGACTCCAACTATTTTAAAGAATAATGTGGAATAGAGGTTTTTCGCGTCAAGAAATCGATCTGTCAAGTTGACATTTTCGTTCAAACTCTGACGGATGGCTAGATTTCGGCCCGAGGTACCGTTAGACTTGTCTTAGCGTCTTTAACGTCATGAATGATTTAAAAAGAAGGGTAGGTAATAATAATAACACTTATACATAGACGATATTAGAATACGCAGTCTGGTACAGATGCATTGCATAACCATGCGACATCGTACTTTGTCCGATAAGTTCGTTTTCGTCTTGCTATCTCAATCCGCTTATCGATGGGTACCGAAAACTGACTAAGAAAGCATGATTAATAAGAACTTTACCGAAAAAAAACGAGGTTTATTCACCATATCTGTAGGTAATAGGGTCTTGAAAAAAAGGAGGATGTCATCAGTTTAATGTGTGTTTCAAAGTATGGACAGATTTAAATGCAGATTTTTAAAGGAAAGCCAGTTTAATCAGGACGGTTCTTAGCTAGGTCAAAAAGATATCAGCTCTTATCTTGTGAAGAAATGGTCGTCATTAAATCAGGTTTTCTATATCGATTTGATGTGTTACCTACGTAACTGATAGACGTACACAATCACACCAATAATGAAGAGGTAGACGTTATTAACGCACTTCTTTACCGATACTGATACAAACAATTACCGCACAATACTGTTCATAGTCGCTTCGGATGTATCGCTTACGAGATGAGCGCCCTTGTCCGCATTGTTAGCTGTCCAAGTAAGGAATGATTCGTAGCCGCAATCGTACCGCCTTTTATAGTCCCAGTTTCTGTCCAATCCAGAATGCTGGATTTATTATACTTTGACCAACCAAAGACAACCGACCACCGTTTTTAAAATTACCCTTATGTACCAGTGCAACATAAGTTAACAACACCCTAAATAGAAACTACTAAAGAAGTTAAGTTTATTTTGAAGACAAACTCGCTACTGCACATATTTCTACAGTTGACTGCACAAAGCGCAAGCCATAAGTCTTCAAGCAAACTAGAGCGGGCTATTTCCCGATGCATCCTAAGTGCAGCGCTGCACCTGCTGCCTGATGGATGGGAGATGCATTCTTGTATGCGACAACAATGGTTGGTATTCTTTACTAGAGAGTATGTTTATTGTCATACTTGTAGGTATGAAACTTAAAAAGCACTTCATGTAGTTGTATACAGAGCTAACATGGAATTTACGTCTTTCAAATATAATATACTAGCTGTTCCCGTGTCCACTTCGTTGGGCAAAACATTTTTTTTGAGTTAATAATTTTCCCGCTAATTCCCGTTCCCGTGGGAATTTCGGGAATTCCTTTCTTAGTGCACCTCTACGGTACCTAAGCTACGTCCCTTCCAAATTTCAAGTGCCTACGTTTAGCCGTTTAGGCTGTGCGTTGATTATGTCAGTCAGTCAGTCAGTTTCTCCTTTTATATATTTAGATGTAGAATATCGAACGGTCTATACAGACCATAATTATCTTATACACCATATAATATTACAAAAATATCCTCCCGTCTGTAGGAGACTCGATTCGATTTTTTTTACCAATTAAAAAAAAACACCAAAAAAAATGCCGTTGAAAAAAGTGACACCCGAATCAAGTCTTCCATAGACAAGAGCATATGGAAGAGGGGCTTTTCTTAGTTGCGTCGCAGTTAGGTAGATCTCTGTATCAGGTTAGTTGATGTTATTTAGAACAAGTGCGCGTCGAACTCGCCCGCCGAGGGTGCCGTACAAATTCTAAGTAAAAAATTTGGACTGGCATTTTTCGAATAAAGACCCTTTTTTGTGATTTAATTAAAAAATATAGATTTACATTTTTTCCTATACTTGTAGGTCAACGGCATATTACCCTATAAACTTTGATTCCCTGGATATGTTTTTTGCGGCATAAACGGCCGGATCTTTTTTTTACGTTAACTTAGATGTTTAATTTTTCACAACTTTAATGGACTGTAGAGCGTAGTAGGTATGGTTTTAATTTCAACTCGATATATCCACGCGTTTCTGAGGTAAAGGGTCTTGACAAACAGACGGAGGGACGGACAACAAAGTGATCCTATAAAAGTTCCGTTTTTTCATTTTGAGGTACTGTAGCATAAACATTTTAAACAAAGTGTAAACTTTATTCCTATTTGTTCCAAAATCTTCTCAGATTTGACTTTCCGTCCATCTCTTGCACAGAAACTAGGGTTCCATAATTTTTATCAAGGGAGATGATAAATTACTGCTTCATGACATCTTTGTATTTTTAGGCAAGATTCCTCACATCAAAATCTTTCTCCCAGGTAATAAAGAATTCATTAATTCGTCCCCTGACAGCTAACTTTTTAATTAACCTGCCAAAAGTAATTAACACGTGCAAGTTTGATTAACACGCGCCGGGCTTAGAGGATTTAAGTATGCATGTTTGTTTTGCATTTTTATTAAGTTTAAGATTGTTTGTGGAAAATGGGAAACGACTTTCCAACTTTGTCCAAAATTTTTGAAGCACGAAATAAGATTTATAGCTTTGACCTGGGCCGAGATTCTAGGTGGTAAAAACCATTATTATTTTGACCTGTTATCGTATTGTCAACGTTTTGACAGCTCTTATTTACTTGACAGTAATGGCCGAGTTAAAAACTATACAATAGCAGGTCAAACACGATATGATTTTTACGGCTCTATTTCGTTTTGCCACAATTTTTTTGGTCAAATGTATTCTCAAATTTTCATTTCCCAAAAAGTTGTTGTTGACGTTGGGAACGGTTTCGATATCCCGGATATAAAACGAAAATAATACATAATGGTTTTTGGGAAATTAATTTTTTTTAAATTATACATATTTGACCAAAAAAAATTGGCCGTATGGTAGGTTTCCGATTTTTACCGCCAATATTAGAGGCCCTGTAGATCTGTGTTTCTGAGGATGTATTTATCTGTGTGTCCGCCCATGGCATCCTAGCCCCAACCTTCAAAGATCTAGATGGTAGTTAGGTTTCATGAAATATGGTTAAGTTTTAAAACATATCAGGTCCCAGAGAAGAGATTATATTGAGAGTTATCTTTTGAATCGTTTTTGTCGTTTTTAGTTAGCTAGCTTTAACTTGAATATGTCAAGTATATCTTGCCAGGTAGGCGGGTACCTATTATTTTATCGAAACACGATACCTTTACTGTCAATTTGGTTTTGCTTTTTAAATAATGGGGTGGCTTGGTTGGTTTGATGGAATCTAGGTATAGTTACAGTTAGAAAAAGTTCGTCACTTTTGGACCTTTACTGCGTTGAAATAGAGTCGAAAAGTGATGAACCTTTTTTTACCCTATACCTACTTACTACTAATATAAAAATACACAATTCACACTAATCGTTGCTAGTACAGATTGAACTCGTAAGTTATTTAAAATTCAAGTTAAGGCAAGCAAGTTTAAGTTAAAGTTTAACTATTGGTACAAAAAATTTTTTTATAAAAATCCAATTTACAAGTTTAATTCTGTTAAAAAAAATATCCTCCATATAGATAGATAGATTAATTTATTCGGCTGTTAAATAAAACAAAAACACAAGTATTTGACAAGACAAAAAAAAACAAAAGTAACTTAAGTATTAATAACTAATTAAAAATTTAAATTAGCCGAAACGGAGTACCTACCAGCTCAGCATGTGCTGTGGCATATTGATTGTTATTAACTTAAATTAAGAAACCTTGTATTCATAAAACCTTTACAACACAAAATTCTTGCTTCGCCAACAATATCAGAAGGACAAGCATTAAAAACAAAACACACTTGAATTTATAGATCGTAAGTTAAATACCGAAGTTTTAAACTTACCATAAAACCTGAAAAACTTTTCCATACCTACTTTAATTAAACACGAAACCTGAGCTAAATTCATAATCCTTTAGCTTGAGCACTTGAGACCTGAAAACTTCCTCGGCCGGACAACAGGTGGCGCTAGCATCGCTCATCTAACTTCCGCCATATTTTCAACTTTCTACCTTCATAATTAATTTTTAATGGCTTAAGTTTTCCGGCTGGTTTTACTAGGGGCAAAGTTTTACAGAATTTTTAGAATTAGTGTGTTCCTTGCTCAAATTACCTATAAACAATCATTGATTTTTTGAATGTGTATTTTAGAGCAATTTTGATAAATTGGATAAAAATTATAATAACGTTAACTAAGTAAACTATTTATATATTTAGAGTTAGTTTTATTTAATTTTAGTTTTCTTTTTCAGTTACTGTGTTTTGTTATAAATAGAATAATAAATAAATAGATATAAATTTAGAGTAAATGTTACCGATATACTTTTAAAGTTTTACGAGTTGTCCGTTTTATGTCTGCATATTTTGTTTAAAGCAAGTCAGAACCAGAAGACACAAAAATTAAACAAACGGCATATTTACTCTGCATTTAGTATTTACATTCGTTTAGGGTTTAAACACATTATTTGTCATAAGATAACTGGAATTACTTATCCTTCTCATTAAGCCTTTGTGTTGCATTGTAAAATTTAAATCTCTTTCAAACGAATTGTTATCTTTTAACAGTTAAGTACTAGGAAAACTGTCTACTTATATAAGCTTTTCCCGCGACTCCGTCTAGAGAAACTAATTTAGGTCGATCCAGCTGGAATTATTTATTTCTTTGCGATAAAAATATAGCCCAGTAACTCTTGCGAATTGGTCCGCACAAAAGTCTTTTTCAGATATTCCCCCGATAACTATCAAATTTTCCGGGATAGAAAAATCCCCGTGTTCTTTTCCAGGGTTAAAACTGTCTCATCACCAAATTTCATTCAAATTGATTCGGTGGTTGAGCTGTGAAAGCGTAACAGATCAACAAATAAACTTTGGCATTTATATTAGCATGATTGCGGATGTCACTATCGAATAGTAATAATATAATAATATAATAATATAAGGGGAATGTGAAGCAACGATTACATGGGTCATTCTCAAAATACGAGTAAATTTATCTAACCTACTTGACTCATTTTTTTTGTCATATTTTAAGTAACTTAACTAATTATTATAATAATGGTTATCTTACACTCTTTAAACATGCATATTTGCCACAGATCGGATGAGAAACAAAGAAGTTATTAAGCTTTTTAAAAAAATTGTGTCCAGGTAAATTATGTCAATGCCAGGTAGGCTAAAAACAGTCCAGGTAAATTATGAAAACGCCAGGTAGGTGTCCAAGTAAATTATTTGATGTCCAAGTAAGACTGAATTTTACGTTTTTAGGGTTCCGTACCAAAATGGTTCAAAAGGAACCCTTATGGTGAGACTTCGTTGTCTGTCTGTCATACATACTGTCACAGCAGGTTTTCTCAGCAACTACAAATGCTATCAACTTAAAATTTGGTATAGTACTTGCTTGCCCGCATCTGTTTTAGTAAAAAAAAATTAAATCCATTTCATTAATAATTAAAAAGGGGTTTTGAATAGGAGGTTGAAAAATAAAAGTAGTTAGCAAATAGGGTGTCATATAAAAGGGCTTACTTTGCAAATTTATTGTATTTATTTAATGTATTTCTTAATTCTTTATTATATTGGAGTGGATTGAATGAAAGGTAAAATGCGGTTTACGATTTATAACGTATTAAAAAAATACTAATTATTAGATCTCGTTCAAACCAATTTTCGGTGGCAGTTTGCATGGTAATGTACATCATATATTATTTTTACATTCATCATTCCCTTATTTTAGAAGTTACGGGGGGGACACACATTTTTCCACTTTGGAAGCGTCTCTCGCGCAAATTATTCAGTTTAGAAAAAAATTATATTAAAAACCTCAATATCATTTTTGAAGACCTATCCATAGATACCCCACACGTATGGGTTTGATCAAAAAAAATAATTTGAGTTTCAGTTCTTAGTATGGGGAACCCCAAAAATTTATTGTTTTTTTTCTATTTTTGTATTTTTATACAAAGCGGTTCTTAAAGCGGTTCATCGAATACATCTACTTACAAAGTTTCCACAGTATAGCTCTTGTAGTTACGGAAAAAAGTGGCTGTGACATACGGACGGACAGACGGACGGACGGACGGACAGACATGACGAATCCATAAGGGTTCCGTTTTTTGCCATTCGGCTATACTATTATTGTTGTTTTGAACGATAGGTTTTTGTACTACAAATATCTCATAGTTTAATAACAATTCACCTTCGAGTTATCAACTTAACGGAAATTATTTAAACTATTAATTAATTAATTATTAAATTTGCAAAAAGTGTACTGAATCTTTTTTGTAGAGAATTTAATGTGGGTTAATTATGTCATAGAACATTTTTTGCTATAGGCCACCGTTAACAAGTTATTAATAAAAAACTAAAAATATTGACCTTTACACCCCCCTCCACCCGTTAGCTCCACCCCCACCCGTCAGTACTTTTAGTATGTTGTTTGAAACACCATTCCCTACAAATATGCCAAAATTTGCTAATACACGAGTTATTTCCCCAGACGGGCAGTTTTTGGTCTTCGTTGCTTAGGCTAAACAGGCTGTTTCTCTTGAACCGTGATAGTTAGTTGAAATTTTCACAGATGATGTATTTCTGTTGCCTCTATAACAACAAATAATAAAAATAAAATTAAGTTGAAAATTAAAGGGGGGTCTAAAGACAAGACACGTGATTTTTTGTACGGTGGTACGGAACCCTTACAGTGCGGGTCCGACTCGCACTTGGCCGGTTTTTTATTTGGCGCCACACCAAATGTTTCTGATATCAAACAATACAATCGTGTAAAAGCCAAAACATAAAAATCATCAAAATCACTGTTTCTGAGTATCTACATACATACATACATACGTGTGTGTAAAATGAAGTCACATTTAAATTAATTATAGCAAAATGTATAATTTACTTGGGCATTTTCTAACCTACCTGGACGTAACTTGGGCAAATCTAATCTACCTGGACGCCAAATGCCAAAAAGTCAAAGTAAATTAGATCCAGGTAAGTTAGAAAACACGTTGTTTATTTATTTATCACCGAAACTGAAATCAACTCAAGTAACTTACTATATTACATTCAAACTAGACTCAATACGCATGTCTTGAAGAATATTAACTTTCTTTACTTGTTACGTACAAGGAGTAAATACTTGCAAGTAGATTAGATACTGCGTGGGCGAAGTTTTTTGATGGGCCGGAGAATCGATGTAGCAGGGAACACAACGCCGCTTGCGCACGTCCGTCCTCTTTGATGGTTGCCGACAACTGACTGCTACAGGTGGGGGGAAATGCGCGCTTGCAAACGGCGTTCGATTTTGGTAACGGTTGTGTTGTAGGTACATTCAAGTAAGTTAGATGTTTGTAGCGGACGCTTACCTTTTCTTTAATAACTTTTTTATTTGTTAATCAATATTAATGAAATTTAAAAGAAATATTGTTTAATGTCTGTCTTGTTAATAAAACATAAAAGGTTGCCAATTAATAAGATAGTTCTCGACTTATTCTTACTTTTAAGTTAAGAGGCAGGTGTCGGACGCTGCTGTTTTGATCAGTTTTCGTAGTTTCGTAATTTATTTCAGGTATTTTATAACTAGTTATTAAAAATATTTTTAATACAACAATAAGTTTACGGCACGTACTTTAACATATAATATTTTCAAAACTCTGCAGTTATAAAGAGATACGTTCTCACAGGCGGACACGTAAAAATCACGAAAATTGAGAATGACCCACATAGCGCAATTATTGACAAAAAAAACGTACAAATTTCTTTTTTTAAATTTGCCAACAAACTGTTACCGCAGTTTAGCGAAGAGTTTTTTATAAGAAGCAAATAAATAAATAAATAAATAAATAAATAAATAAATAAGTAACCAAATGGTTCCGACCGGTAACGTTTCTCACCACCAAGTGAAGTAGTCTGAGCGTTTTTTTTTTTCAAATGTTTCAAACATTTTCTTGGAAAAGAAAACGAACCTAGTTTTTCATAACGTCTACAAGATATTAAAAAATCGTAAATCGTTATCGCATTTTGTATAGAAATGTCAGCTTCACAATCGTGTAAAAAAAGAAGTAATTTTCAGTATATGATGAGTACTTCCAGAGAACACCTCCTTTGGATAAACATACAAACGTACCAATGGCTTTTCCTCTTAATAATAACAGTTATTGGTATAACCCCAATTGAACGTTTGTTTCACGTGTTGAAGTTAAACAAGCGAGTAGTAAAAGTTAATTGTTTGCAAACAAATCGTAGGTACTCGTAACTGATGCTGTTGTTAGGGTAATTATGGAATTACTTTGTTAAGATAAGACAGTTTATTCACATTTATGGTTACTCGTGTCATGTCGGTAACTCCCACTTGCTTCTACTTAACATTCTTTCGTTGCCATTTGTACTGTATTCATCTTTAATAATAATAAGCCAGCAAAAGTGTGCGGGTGAAAACAGATGCTAACAACCCGTTATGTGTGTTTGTTAATTCTTCACGGTTCGCACGGAGTCGACGTCACGAGACAGTTTGTACCAGAGGGCCCAGACAAGATGCATTACGCTAACTATCGTTTCTATTCGTTTAGTTTTTGTAAGGGCCCTCTGGATACCACCTATAGCGTAGCCGAAGCGTGTAAACAATTCTTAGCTCTATAATGAGCGTTGCCATAGTAACATATAATAAAACAGTTCTATAATAATTATTATAGCGTCAAGAATAAAAAGACTCATCATTTTTAAATGGAACCATAGTCTTATCTGTGCTACAGCCTACAGGTGCTTATTGTGCAACTTATACATCTTGGGATGCAATTAAAAACATTCATTCCACGGTTGACAATGTACTATCCCCATTCTAACAGATAGCTGCGTCCCTCTCGGCCCGTCAGTCCAACTGTTGTTGGTCTGTAGGAGCCTTTAAACCGCATCTCCGAACTGGCCTTATTTCCATTAATTGCTAGGGGGAACATATAAAGTTATTTTCTTAATTCCTCCCATAGCCAGCGGTAGCTTGCACGGCGTTTTATAAATCCATGATTTGTGGCGCCATCTCGCGGGGGTTTCGATCCGGGATCACACCAACCGTGTTGACTCGCGAGTCTGTTGGCCGAGAAGCGACAGTGATTTTTTGTACTTGAGTTTTTTGAGCTACCGGCGTTTAAATATTTAAGTATAATTTTGAGATCATTGTTCTGAAAGTTTAAGAAAAACAACTGTCTTTACTTTCTAGTTTCTAGCAATTTTAGGTAATCTTTCTAAACTTTAAAATAAAGGATGATGGTGTACTTTTTATGGACTCCACTCTCATAAAAATACCTATTTTAGTTGCAAAATCGATGGGGTGTTCAATGAAAAAAATACTTTTTGGCAAGAATGTGTTTTTTGTTAACCAAATTGCGTACGATACGTTTATGATTTTCGTAGAAAACGCCATAAATATGTTGCCATGTTGTTTACTTTTATAGGAAACCGCGGAAAATGACTTTTAATATATTAACTTAATGCCAGGCTCTTTGCTATTTGATTAAAGTGGAAATTTATAAGTAAATTATCATGTATTAGAAAATTGGGCAATTGGCTCCGACTCGAGGCAAGCGAGTCAGTAGGTACGCTTGGCGAGGACCCGGTTAATAATGATTCCGCATAATCATGTTACGTGTGATTTATTCACTTTTATATTAAGGTCTGAAAAATGCAATGAAGCAATGTATTTGGTGCTTTAGGCAATTTATTTCCGACTTAATAAGGGATTTAGCATATTTTCTGCGAACTCAAGGAAATTGATATTCTATGTATGCGAAGGTTTGGTGTGGGACCTTTTGAAAGATTCGGTTAATATGAAATTGGTTATACAGGGTTTCGAGAACTAAGCGATCCGCAATCAACCTGTACATAGTTAGACAACCTTTTGCTATTTGTCAACAGCCCAACATGAGTTTGGTATAACTATAACGGTTTTTGTAATACCTACTCAGCAATTTTATACACATATTATTTTCGTTTATTTAATCTACTTCCTTAACTAGTCATTACTAGGTATTTAGCTATAAGAATTATTTTATATTGCATGCTAGATACTAGCAGATTGTGACAGATCAATACATTTTATGTAACACCTTTTGTACTCACTTTCCAGCAATAAACGATTTGATTTGATTTGATTTGATTTGACCGAATTCTATATTCACCTAACTAAATTTTGGATAAATTTATTTCTGTTTAAACTTAAGTTATTTCATCGGAAATAGATGTTAAAGACCTTGGACTATTTAAAAATAGGATGTTACACTGGGCCGGTATTCTAGGCACTAAAAACCATATCGTCTTTGACCTGCTATCGTATTGTCGACGTTTTGATAGCTCTTATTTACTTGACAGCAATGGCGGTTGACGTCAAAACAATACCGTAACGTCAAATACGATAGGTATGCATTTTACCGCCGAGAATAGAATCCCTGTTTAGATGAAGCAAAGGGTAATTTATATACGGTCGATTGTCGATTACTAACAACTGTAAGAACTTAACTGTAAGATTAAGCTCTATACACGGTGTTTTTTTTTTGGTCATCAGTATTCAATTTTTCTAATTCAGTTATTAATGGCGATCACGTTTAAGTCGCAGTTACATGAAACAAAACTATTTGTTTGTGTAAAAAAATATTTTGAAACTAACTTTTAATTGACATTAATTGTCACCCTACTAATTGTTTACTCTATGAGTTAACAACACTTAACTGATAAGTTTATTGACGTAATATCTGTCGAATTTCCCGCCAAAGCGATGGCACTTGACGTATCTACTTCACTTCAAAATAATAATAATAATAATTATGTACGCCTTCCAAAGGTCCGGGACTCCCATAGTTCCGTGATTGGTAAAGACATACATAATAATTAATGTAGGACGTCCATGTATCCAGTGGTGATTGGTTTTAACAATATCATTAACTTAATTAAATTAAACAGTGAGTTAATTGTTTGAGACATCAACCATTAAATTCAATTTTTGTTGCCTATTAATAATTTTCAACTCCTGATCATGATCACCGATAAAAAATCACCGTGTATAGGCATAATATGTACTCGTTAAATAAAAAACACCCCTAGGCCGCTAGGTTGCCTAGGTTCGTAGGCAGAGTGACTGCCATAGGTACCTGGATCGTCAAAACTATCAATGCTTATGCAATCCGATGACAGTACAATAACAATATGGCGATGGGAACTCCTCAATGATTCATATTTAGTATGTCTGTTTAATTTAAACTTGTCTATTATAATTATAACCTCTTAGGCCCGTATTAATAAACTCATCTTGGCTGAGATGCACGTCACAAGATACGTCGAAGTAAACGTCAAACCATAGAACATTGTCATTTTTGACACATCTCGAGACGAGCATTAGAGTTGAGATTAGTTTATTAATACGAGCCTTAATAGCGAGTTAGTCATCAGTGTCATAAAAATTGACATATTCAGAAACAACTTAAGTGTTATGAATGTAATTAAAAAGAAATTAATGAACAAATCAATTACCCCAGAACATGAATATTCAAAGTTTTCACGCCTGAGAAGCGTGCATACTGAACTACATTAAACTAAAAGTCACATGACCATACAATATTTCGTTTAAATATGAACCAAATTTCTTTCGCGTTTAAGTTTAGAATCGAATGCATTAATACGGAAGTTAGGCTTTGTCGTCTTATGTTTATTAAATGTTGCACTTGCATGCTAACTTGCAATGTGAGATTTATATTAAAGAGCAAATTCCGCGAACGATATTAAGCAAAAATCTGTAATTAGCTAGGGTTCCGTAGATATAAATTCGGATACTCGTATTACCCGGATCACGAGGAAAAAGGAAGACGACAGCCAACGTCGGAGTAGATACACGTACGAGGGTCATGCCAAAAGAAATTAGATACTCCATGCTCATTTGTTTGATACTGGCCAGTTATACACCATCGTGAAGGCTGATTATACAGTGTGTTACCAGCACCCGGGCTTTTTTTAAAGTAGGTTAAAATAACGTATATCTGTAACGTAAAGAACTATGACATTAATTTAATTAATAAACACATTTTCAGGCTTTGTTAACTTTCTAACAAAATTTTAATTGCCAGCAATGTAAAGCACAGCAAATTGACAAGTGCAAATGACAGTCGACGGATACTTTGATTATTTATGATTTGCCCCCGTACCACGACATGGCTTGTACCAAGCAACAGCGATACTGATAACGATGAACACGCAGCACATGCACTACATTACAAATGGACAGTATCTAAGAAAAATAATTGTGAAGTTATTTTAATTATTTTTTAATTGATAATACTCGCAAACAATAGCTAAAGCAGCATATTATCGGCAGTTTTAAAAAATGCAACACACTGTATAGCTATAAATTTAAAAATGGAATACCTACTCCGGAAATTTGCGTAATATTTTTTATATATTCAAGGGTCATCGTAACATTTTATCACTGCGCACCAGGCTGGCAGAGATGCATGAGAGGTGCATGCGAGGGCGAAACTTCACATCGGCGGCGCGCTTGATAGACATCGGTTACACGCTAATTCTGGCGTCAGTTCAGTCCATCATTCAGTACCCTTACCATGAATTACAATTACCGTACTCGTTAGCGAGTCGAATGCCTTGCACTCTATAAGAATACTACGAGGTTTGCGAGTTACAGAGCATTCGACTCGCTAGCAAGTACGTTAATTATAACTAGAGATGAAAGAGACTTAGTCTTTTAAAGCCTTTTAAAAAGACTAGACAAATTTTTAAAGCCTTACGACTAGATTAGTCTTGTAACCATTTAGTCTTTAATCATAAGACTACCAACTGACGACTAATTTCAGTCGTAGCCTTTAACCTTATAACGTAAAAAGCTTAAAAGGACTAAAAGCGCCTTATCGCCTTGGGGTGGCGTGTCACAAAGGAAATCGAACGTTATGATAACTCATGAGTAAAATAAAATTTGGAAAGCAGCAACATTGTCTATCCTTGTGGTTAGTAAGACACAAAAGATGATGAGTCATGTGTAATACTTAGGCAAGAGTCCTTTTAAAAACAACTTTAGTCGTTTTAGTCTTTTAGTTTTTTGAAAACAACTCTAGTTGTTTAAGTTGCTTAGTCTTTTAATACAACGACTAAGTCTTATTAATAAAAACTAGAACCTTTAGTCTTTATTTTAGAGTCGAGTCCTGTAAGATGGAGGCTAGTCTTTTCAATAGGCCTTAAAAGACTAAGTCTCTTTCATCTTTAATTATAACTCATGGTAAGGGTACAGAGCTGGTTAAGTTTAAAATTATAAGTTAGTTAAGTATGAGTATATTCGCAGCCGTAAACGCCTTTATAAAATGTTTCTATAATTTTTGTATCAAAAGTGTGGTTTAAAACTAATTTAGAAGTGGCTTACTTCCAAATCCACCCAAAATTCTTAATTTTGCAACTAAGTACTTTTGCGGATCTCAAACTTTTGAATGCTTTCCTAAATTTTATGGAGCGTGACACGAATAATAAATAGTTTCCAAGTATATTACACCAGCAACGCCCATAAAAACACAATCCGTGTAGCATAGCATAAGTCATAATCACACAACATTGTGGTTGAAGAACTATAAATATCTCTCGGCGGATCTTAAAACGAATAAGAACAGTTATAATGGCAGATAAATTCAAATTCTGCACATTTTTACTGCCTATGAGCGAGGTTACACGCTCAGTATTTCATCTGTTCAGTCCATCAGTTTGGTCAGAATGACCTGAGAATGAAAGTCTAACCGGACTGATGAAAGATAAATATTTCGTGTTTTGTGACACGTTGGCTCCATTTCGTCGCAGAACGCGAAAATACGAGTGGATTACACGATCAGCTTTCCATCAGTATTTCATCAGTCCGTCATTCGTGTGTTAGACGATCATTCTCAGGTCATTCTGACCAAACTGATGGAGTGAACTAATGAACTACTGAGCGTATAACAACCCTCTAAGAGCTCTGGGGTGTTATTCTCTCAAAAACAACGGACGGGCGGACGAACGAGGGTGAGGACCAAAAAGTTGGACCACAGTTAAGCGCATTTAACCATACAAACGACGTAGACGAAAAAAGTTCCGTTGTGCGACGAAAAGTATCCCTACAATTGTATGGCTAGTTTTCGTGTCACAACGGAAAAGTTTCATAGAAAATTGATTGAGTTAGCGTGGGCAACATTTTGGTCCTTATTACCCACGAGCGAAATCGCAGCGGCGAGTTTAGGTAGTCCCGTCAGAGAGAGTGTACTGTATATTCCGAAAATAATTTTTCCAAGTGGCGATTAATACCATTCGCATATTTTACCACTTTATTTTTTCTCAATAGCTACTTTTCCCGAAGGGCTTTTTAACCATTCGCATATTTTACCACTTTATTTTTTCTCAGTAGCTACTTTTCCCGAAGGGCTTTCTAACCATTCGCATTTTTTCCGACTATATTTAATTCTCTAATTTCTCAACCAACTCAACTGACCAATGTTTTTAATATCAAAATTAAATTTAACAGAGTCGACGGAGCTCCGCTTGAGCGGAGCTCCTATTTCTGGGTGGTTTTGGCCCTCCGGGCCTGCTGCAAAACTAACATAACCTAAACCTACCTCATATTTATGATAGTCGAGCAGTGGAGAAGAACCCAATTGAAAAATAAATATAATGGGAAAATATACGAATGGTTAGAAAGCCCTTCGGGAAAAGTAGCTATTGAGAAAAAATAAAGTGGTAAAATATGCGAATGGTTAGAAAGCCCTTCGGGAAAAGTAGCTATTGAGAAAAAATAAAGTGGTAAAATATGCGAATGGTATTAATCGCAACTTGGAAAAATCGATTTTCAGAATTTACAGTACACACTCCCGTCAGAGCGAACCAAACACATTTTAGCGCGTTCATTTTCAATTAAGCAGCCGTTCGATCCATCGGCAGAAACCATGCTGCTAAATTGACAATGCACGCGCTAATATGTGTTTTGTTCGCTCTGACCGGACTAATTAAGCTCGCCGCTTGGGCATTCACTCGTCCGTCCGTCCGACCGTCGTCGTTGTTCAGAGAATCACTACCCTTATTCGCAATGTCAAAAGAGGAGTAGGTAATCACTTAAAAACATCACGTATATGATTTTAATAAATAGGGTATCATGATTTGTGTAGAACATGCGAGTCGAAGTCGTAAGTTTTACACTTTTAAAAGGCCTTTATACAACAGAATACATAAGCCCTGTTAAGTCGAACACTATTTAAGTCATAAAATAATTTAAAAAACACAACATAATACCTACAAAACATTACACATATTACAAAACTATGGAACTGTAGTTAACAGGCTTCATATAAATTACGTACGGTCAGCTGCAGAGAAAAGTAACCCCCTACATACAAGTTTCCTAGCAAAGGGGGTTAGATTTCTCTGCAGCTGACTGTACCTACCATTCGCCGTCAGGGTTGATTTCTTAACTATCTAATTATATGGATAGTGTTCGCGTAAATTATCACAAATCCTACATAGGTATTTATAGTTTTTAGTTTTCAAGAAAAAAAACCCAAAAATAAACTACTTTCACCCAAACTAAACCAAAAACATAAAGGTATATTACACAATAACCTCTATCACCTTGTATCCTTTTACCTCTCCCAGCATCCAAAAGCAACCCCGGGTTAATCTCCCGAACAGTGTCAACCCCGGGAGTCCCGGGCGTCCCGGGGGAAATTATAAGGATGTTAATGCACTATAAATATCCTGGACAGTCGGTTAGGCGGTAAACGGGAACGCCACCCGGATAAACACTTATTGCTAGCGTAAATTGATTTATTTTGGGTAAATATTAACCAAGATTAAATAAAGAGGACGCATCACGGATTTATTTATGTTCGAGATGGATTTTAACATGATCTTAACTATATCTTAGTACTTTATTATTTTCTTATAGGTACATAACATAATTCCGAAGTCTTTGTTATCGCTTATCGCTTATAAATCAAACCTAACCTAACCTACGTATGACAATTAAATTATACATATTTAATCTAAAATAGTGACTATCTGACTGGACTATAGCTCCAGCGTAACATACGAGTAGCTTTCGGACAAATTAAAATTAAAATATAATGGAAATACTAATCCTGACGCCTTCACCGGTTGTCTCACTCCCGTACCGGAACATACTCGTACATCAATGCGAACACTGCTGTTTGGTGGTAGGTTAGGGTAAGATGGTGGTAGCGATCCGGACAGACCCTGCACAAGGGCCTACCACCACGACCAACACTAAAAGCCTTAATATTTGATGCCTAAGAGTAAAGTTATTAAAGAACAAATAACATCGTGCATCCAACATTGGATTAAAAATATCTGACACGTCTTTTTTACGAGAGGCATATATCTAATATTTTTAGATATTATTTCTGGACTGTACAATACGACATCTAAGTCATCGACCTCGTGGTCAAAAGTATGATCCAGTTAGACCGTGACGGAGGCTGGCGAATATGCGCCTGCGCACGTAGTTATTGTTATGGCTATTTTAGCGGTTATTGAGAAGACCGATTTTTCGGAAATAACAGTATAAGTATAAAGTGGTACCGAAGCAGTATTCATCCCAAGACTCAATTTCTAATTCCTTTAAATCCAGAATTTTCATTTTTAGATGTCTCTTGATGATCAAACCTACCTAACCAATTACATTACATTACCAATTATAAAATTATAGCAATTATTTTTTCATTGAATTATAATCAACTCCAGTATGACGTTCCTAATCTTTATTTATTATTTAAAAAAACTTATTTTAAATATTTTGTCTTTGTGCCTACTTAAGTAAAATTTTATTTATTGTTTTTTTTTGATCTAAGTATTATATTTTGATGAGTTATAAACTTAATGGGATTAATGACTAAATAAACAAAAAATATATACATACATACATAAACTCACGCTCAGTTTTTATAGGTTGTTGAAAATTCTGTAGCTCTGCCTACTCCTGCTACTCTGGGAATAAAGGCGTGAGTTTATGTATGTATGTATGTAAACTCACGCCTTTATTCCCAGAGTGGGGTATAGGCAGAGCTACAGAATTTCCAACAACTATAAAAACTTTTTATAATTCTGTAACCACATTTTGCACACTTAGGCGAAGATGTTTACCAGTGTATTAGTGACAGGTTGCAAGCCCATCGCCTAACAGTACTACACGCCTTTATTACCTTAGTCGGCTTTAACGACATCCACGGAAAGATACGGAGTGGCACTATTCTAATCCGGCTACCACACGCAAAAAATATATAAGTTTCGAAAAATTCAATTTCGGAAGAAAATATCGGAATTTTAAGGTGTTCTTAGGTTAGATCGCTGACGTTCATTTAAAATGACTATGAAATAGATCAAAAGCCCGATGATGTGGCGACCCCTTCTTTAAGACCTGATATCTCTACGGCTCGTCAAACCCATAAGTCTAAGTCTCCGTCGGTTTGAGAGCTAGAATGCCACATATAGACACACACACAAGCGTCGAGGCTATTCAATAAAAAAAACGTAAAGATCACAAAATATAACTCAAAAAATCGTACCTATTATTACTAACGTAAAGACCATCCTGTACACTGTACAGTATATAACAATTCGTTATAAAACAACGACTTTGTGTTTAACACAATACGAGCGAGTTTCGTTTACCAGGGTAGTGATTCTCTCAAAAACAACGGACGGGCGGACGAACGAGCGAAATCGCTACGGCGAGGGTTAGGTAGTCCCGTCAGAACGAACAAAACACATTTTAGCGCGTGTATTTTCAATTAAGCAGCCTTATACGTTCGATCCATCGGCAGAAACCATGCTGCTAAATTGAAAATGCACGCGCTAAAATATGTTTTGTTCGCACTGACGGGACTACTTAAACTCGCCGCTTGGACTCGTCTGTACGTCCGACCGTCGTTGTTTAGAGAATCGGCACCCTGATATCTCTACGGCTCGTCAATCCCCAAAAAAATTGCTGAATTAGTCCATCGGTTTGGGAGCTATGATGCCACATATACACACGTGTCGGGGCTCTTAAATGAAAAAAAGGAAAGATATATTTTTGTTAGCCCGGAATGTCTCACTGCTGCCTGGGATTAAAACATGACTCAAAAAATGTTATTTCTACTAACACAAAAACCACGTGTACACACTGTAGAGTATATAACGATTCGTTATAAATCAAAGACTTTATTCTCATCACACTACGACCGAGTTTCGTTTACCTGAGCCATTATTCGCGAAATCCGCTTAGCACGTTCTTACTGAATCTTTATCTTTATCGCGTTATGCTTTTACGTAACTGCTGAATACAAATTACTTGATACGGTACAAGTAAAGAGTTGTTAGCGGAAACATTTTTTTTTTTCCTCTGAGAAACGTATTTTTCGGATAAACCAGTGAAATTATTACCATAGGCATTCAATCTATGTCCTCATAGTTGGCAACGCATGCAGTCTTGACAATGTGGTCTTGAGATGTCTATGGTCTTCTGAGTCCACTTACTATTAAGAAATCAGGGGTGAGATTCTCATAAAAACGCGGTCGGTTGAACGAGCCTGTGAATGTCGTAGCACCGAGTTTAAGTAGTCCAGTCAGAGCGAACCAAACACTTTTTAGCGCGTGCTTCGTTTTGGCTTCTGTCGATGAGATCGAACGTATTAGGCTGCCTTATTGAGAATGCACGCGCTAAAATGTGTTTGGTTCGCTCTGACGGGACTGCTTAAACTTGCCGATGCGACATTCACGTGTTCGTTCGTCCGATTGCGTTTTTGAGAGTACCACACCCAACGTAACGCATGTAACGCATGCAGTCTTGAGATCTATATGGTCTTCTGAGTCGACTTACTATTAAGAAATCTGTGCGCTCGGTTGTATTATATCCAGCTTGATCTCTATAATCAGTCATCAAATCAGTTCAAAGATATTGTATTGTCGTTGAGTTTAATTTTATTGGGTTGGGTATTCCTTTCAGTTTAGCCCTATTTCAAAAACTTAATCTGAACTAAGTAAATAATAACTTAAAGCTTGTTCGTAATCTATGTCTTACGACTCTACTCTCTTTATTATTATTTTTTACTATTACTTAGCCGTCAGTTTCTTTTTCTTGTCGCTCATACCTTACACCACCTAACCCGGCGGTCAAATCGCAGTTAATCCAGTTAACCCTGCAAATGCTCAACTGGTGTTTTTACTCCAATTAACTAATGATTGGATCAGCCCGTTAGCTTGGGCCAGTTTGGGACTAATTAGCTAACAGGTGTTTTGAGGCTTGTTCTGAGTTGTTTTTATAACAAGTTTGATTATCGCAATGAGATGGAATAGGGTTTTTTTAACACACGCCTCAAAAAAAGCAGATTTGTGTAAAAAAAAGTTGAGAAAACTCATGTTATAAATAGCTATAAATATAACCAAGATATACCTAAACCAAAAAAGATTTTATCCATCCAAATATCATAAACCCTCCATGATGCGTTCAATAACCGCACATTATGACCACCATAAAAATATACTGTTTTGTTAGATCAATTTTCTTATCTGTATTTTTTTTATTATTGCTAAATAATAACATCGATTTTGATAATATTATTGCATTCAAATTTCGAACATCTCTGAAAAACAAAGAAATTTGATTTGACCTCCATTCTAATATCAGTCAAGATGACGTTTCGTTCGAAATAAATGTCAATTTGCATACAAATTTGACAAATGTCACACGTACAGTCACGAGATTTAATTTGGTACCCAGCTTAGGTCCAAAGTCAATCTGACATTCTACAACAATAAGGTTGAGTTTCCTAAAAGTTACAAATGACTTGACATCTGTAATGACATTGACGACTTGAAGCATATTTTTCTTGAAATGGGTCCCAAATTAACGCTCGTGAGTCGTGACCGTAAGTAAGATATCGAACGATATGATCGTTGGAGCCGACTCTAGTTTGTCTCTGATTAAAAAAAACTATGACATCTGCCAGAAACTTTTCAATCTTTTTATTACCGCCATTACCAGTTAAAATCCGTTGAATGCCTCATGGAAGCTTATGATATGTGGGTAAATAAAGTAGTGTATGTAACTGAACATAATTAGGCATTAAACCACTTGTGTGATGTTATTATGAAAAACCCACACTCGTGTTTACACATACATACATACATAAACTCACGCCTTTATTCCCGGAGTGGGGTAGGCAGAGCAACAGAATTACCAACAACTCTAAAAACTTGTTGATAATTTTGTAACCACATTTTGCACACTCGTGTTTAATGCCCTTCATTATGTATACAGTCACATAAACTACTATTAAGTAGTCCCGTCCGAGTAAACAAAACCCTTGAAGCGCGTGCATTTTCAATTTGGCAGCATGGCTTCTGTCGATGAGATCGAACGTATAAGGCTGCCTAATTGAGAATGCAGCCATTAGAAAGTGTTTTGTTCGCTCTGACAGGACTACTTAATTTCGCTGCTGCGACGTTCACTCGTTCGTTCGTCCGACCGCATTTTTTTTTTATGGCATAGAGATGACAAACGAGCACACAGGCCACCTGATGGTAAGTGGAAACTGTGACCCATAGACATTCGCATTCACAAGACTGCAATGCAATGCTAAGACTGCAAATGCGTTGCCAACCCTGAGGACTAAGATGGAATGCCTCTATGCTAGTCATTTCACCGGCTGTCTTATCCCCAAACTGGAACACAACAATGCGAACACTGCTGTTTGGCGGTATGTTAATGGATAAGATGGTGGTAGCGATCCGGACGGACCCTGCACAAGGTCCTACCACACGCAATTTTTTTGAGAGATTCACACCCCGGTGTTATTTATTTACCTGCGTCTACCGGGACACACACACAGCACACAGAGTAGAGAAAAGTGGCAATTACTTCACCGACAAGAGCCTAGCTCTTAAATTTAATGATGATGTCTACCGGGACACCTTCCCAGTAGAGCAACATTGAACTCGAATCCGACTTAGGTATATAAAACTATAGGTGTAATAAACAAGGCAATAATAAAACCGTTTTATGATATATCGAAGTTATGCGTGAGCCAAGGTGAAACGCAAATGGCGGTCGATTTACCGTGACGACTGTATTGGAGATTTTATTGCTTTCTTCACAGAAAACACTGCTATAGGTATATTATAACGTTTGGGAAAGAAATAGCTACGTAAGATAAAATAAAATAAGGGGTCTATATTGTACGCTACAATTATCTTTAGTCATAATGTGTTTTTAGGTCATTATACATACATACATACATAAACTCACGCCTTTATTCCCAGAGTGGGGTAGGCAGAGCTACAGAATTTCCAAAAACTATAAAAACTTTTTGATAATTCTGTAACCACATTTTGCACACTTAGGCGAAGATGTTTACCAATGTATTAGTGACAGGTTGCAAGCCCATCGCCTAACAGTACTACACGCCTTTATTACCTTAGTCGGCTTTTACGACATCCACGGAAATATACGGAGTGGCACTATTCTAATCCGGCTACCACACGGGGACATAGGTCATTATTATTGCAAATAATAATGTTTATCTTGTGTACGTTTTTTATAAATCAAACCTAAGCTACTCTAGCCATTTTACTCAAGATATAAGAAACTACAGGTTCCCTTGAGACTTACCCTGGACTGCTCCTGCCCAGCACAACCAGAACAGCGCCCACTTGGCGGTCCGGAAGCGCTGCAGCCAGCGGGGCCGGAAGGAGCTCCAGCCGCAGCGCAGATCGGACTCCATCGCCGTCTGCTCGGGGTCCGCCGCCGGCTCGCGCTGCAAATGAACAAAATAATCTTTATTTACATCCATATCGTAACTTCCCCATAATATGTTCAGCTTAGCTAAGCAAAAGGTCTTTGTTAAGAAACCTGTATCTATGGTTGTACTTTCATTAAAGTATTACATGTCATTAAAGTGTTGGTTATAGATGTAGTTGCAACTTTATGTTCACTTTAAAGTATCGGTCACCGATGTTGCTTTATACTATCTTTATACTTTTTGAAGGGGAGATTCAAAAAAATAGCACACCCTTGACTTTTTCTTCAGATTTGGGAAAAATTCTGCACGCTCATTGCCATCGTCATTCTAAACAATAAAAAATTGTACTCCCGATATGTCCCCAAAAATATGTATGGAATAGTCCGCATTGTTACCAAGAAACGTATTGGATTTTGATAACAAAATGGAACAATTCCATACATATTTTTGGGGACATATCGGGAGTACTACTTTTCTTGTTCAGAATGATGATCCCAAGCAACGTGGTTTTTTTTTTCCCAAATCTGAAGAAAAAGTCAAGCGTGTGCCATTTTTTGGAAACTCCCCATAATATAATATAGTCGGTGATCGAATTCGAGATCAAAATCTGACAGTTCCCATCTTGATTCTTTAGTTATTTTAATATTATTTCATAAAAACATGGATGAAAACTCGTGTAACCAGTAATATTAGGGAAAGTTTTATTGATAAAAATACCTATACTTAAACCAAAATTCAGTTGCAGATGTAGTGAATAATCCTTTTCCATCGTTTTTGGTCGGATAACTTCGTATTTATCTTGCTTTCTCAGTTGGCTCATTGATGGGTACTGAAGCTACTTGAGAAAGCTAGATAAATACGAACTAATCCGACAAAAAACGATGGGAAAGGATTATTCACTACATACTCGTATCTGTACCACAGCGAATGTGCGATGTGGGATTTTGATCTCAAATTCCGTTTCCGAGTATAGATTCCATATACGTTTGTTTCGTCCCTTTATTTACAAGGCGAATGATCCTATAATAGACAATGACACATACACTGTCACTTTGTTCGTTGCACAAAAGCGGTAACCAGTGCAGTGATCCGTGCATTCTGTGACACTGCACCCGAATGCCGCGCTCAGGTGGAATCGCGGCCATCATGGCTCGACCTCGTCTATAGCTACACTATACATACATATTTTCAGGACACTTAGCTGCTAGAATACATAGTAATGCTTACAGATGTATTGAAAAATCCTTTCCCATCGTTTTTGGTCGGATAACTTCGTACTTATCTTGCTTTCTCAGTTGGCATATTGATAGGTACTGAAGCTAATTGAGAAAGCTAGATAAATACGAATTAATCCGACAAAAAACGATGGGAAAGGATTATTAACTACATCTGTACTCTATGCTTGTAATCTCACCGGTTGTCTTGCGTTGCATTTTAAAAGCGCCGGTGGCCTAGTGGCTAAGGAGGTGGACTCGTGGTCGTAAGGTACCGAGTTCGAGCCCCTGCGGGCACCAATTAATTCTTCTAACTTATGCACATTACCCGATGCTCTTACGGTGAAGGAAAAACATTGTGCGGAAACCTGCAGACGAAGAGGTAAGAGGGTATGTGCATAAAAGATCCTAAAGGGGTCGAAGTGTCAAACGCCCATCAGTAAGATATGATAAGATCCTAAGACTGAAACACAAATGCGAACACTGCTGCTTGGCGAACCTTGCAAAAGGTTCTACCACCAATAAAGACTTATAGATCGATATTCAAATAGTAAATATTTTTGGTTTAACTGAACCAATGTCCTATTCAAATAGTAAAAAAAATTGACGTAATTTAACCAATATCCCATTCTTCAATTCAGGCCCACTATGCAGCATCCATAGCCCTTATTAACAACACAACTCGACCGGAACTACTCAGATTGACGCGTTGTACGATGATTTAGTGCGCCTGGGCAATTTACCCGCCCGCGCGTGCGCGTGGGAGTTTCCGATTCTTCAATCACGACTAAACGGAGGATTTTTTTAATGGCCCAAGATGGTAATGGATGTGTAGTGAGTTATCCAGTCTTTATAGGCTATTAACGGATTAAACAGCATAAGAGGATGTTGGTTTCAGAGACAGTTAAGCTGTTTCTTGTATTGAGACCATAGATGTAGGAAAACATAGATCCCTTGTAGCCAAATGTCAAGCGCACCACCTTTTTCTTCTGTGTACAACACAACTTGTAGCCAATATTATTGATAAACCGCACATCCCTGACTGCAATTTTACGCACACTAATGCAGAGTCTCACACATTAACACACCTAAAAAGTGGTTCACTTTTGAAATTCACTCGAAAGTGGTCATATATAGACGACTCTTTTTAATGGAGGGTATTTGTAACAGGTGCGAATACTACAATTCCATTAGCCGTTTTTTGTACTTCCTCTATGCTCTCCTACTATTATGATTGTGACCGTTTTGATTGTCCAGACATAGCAGTGTTACAGCCAAGTTCGTAAAGCAATTGCCCGAGCCACACGAGCCTAGTTTTTCAAGCCAGGATAGCAAGCTAGTGTTAGTAAGCTAGCAAGCTAGTACTTCTGGCTTCGTGTAGACAAAACTGTCTTTATTTCTAAGCTAGTAAGCTAGTAAGCTAGTAAGCTAGTTTACAAGCCAGTGGGGCTAGACAAGTTGCCATCGTTCACGAACGCTAGCGTTAGGTGATCACTGGCGACATGTGTTGTCATTGAAAAATGTATGGGAATGACGTAAGTCACGTTATATGTCACTCGTTACAACTGACATGCTGAAAACTGATTGTCTAGCCTATTTAATTTTGACAGCGCCAAGTGACAGGTGATCTCCAAAGTGATCGCCTAACGCTAGCGTTCGTGAACGATGGCAACTTGTCTAGCCCCACAGGACAGTTTTTAATAGGATGGAATTCTATTTTTATGCTAGAAGCGTCCCCCCACCACTGATTTTACTATCCTGGCTTGTTTACTAGCTTCATGTGGCCGGCAAAGCTAGTTTGCAGTTGACTAGTAACCATAGCAACCACACGTAAGCGGGGACCACGCGTTTGGTTTGTATTATTATGTTACACGAACCATTTTGAACCACTTTTGACTCCCTAATAATCCAAAATGTATTTAACAGAAACACTTGTTTAGCTTACGGCGTTGTTTACAGAATCACTACCCAGATCCCACATAGCATGAGGTGGCCTGTGTGCTCGTTTGCCTTATCTATGGCATAAAATTACTTTTGGATGTTTCTAGAAAAAAGATGAGTGTTTAGGTAATTAATTGATAATCCGTGGTCTGTTTATGTTATAAATATATCGTTAAATAAAAATGACACCTCATACTCGTAAATGTTCATAATGCTAACACAACTTTGCAACAAAAATAATTAAAAATTATCTTAGTATAATTTTTAGATGTAAATGTCTCAAAAACAATACCACTAGTCTGTTTTAATTTTAATGAAACTCTTTGCAGGCAATTGTAGGTTCTAAAATGGCAACACTACGAAATTCTAATTTCAAAATCTACGTCGTAAACATTGGTTAAACTTTTGTAAAGTTAACTAAGTCAACTGTTGTTTTACTACAATTCATTAATAACTAAATTTATTTGAATTAGCACAAATATTATGAGAATGTAGTTAAACAACATTAGAAAACACAATGACTAACATTCCTACTAACCTACAGACTCTGTTGCTTTTCCATCATTTGGCTAAACATATATCATAACTACAGATCAGATCGTACCCCGAAGCAATACTCGCTGAGTCAACAAGATATGCAACATTACCAGGGTAATTAATTCCCCATCTTGTCACTGATTTATAGAAACCGATGCGGTGGGTTTAGGCATAGGTTCGGTATTGTTTTAGGGATAGTTTCTGTTTCTTGGTTAATTTCCTTAACACAGATATGATAAAATTTTGCACGGCACTTAAGGATTCTGCAGCCTTATAATATAAGTCCAAAATCTGCGAAGAAATGTATAAAACTTGTAAGGTGACACAGAAATCTCGTAGGTGTCAAAAAACCATACAAATGTAACTCCGGGTGGTAGCTTTCTTCTCCCCTAAATCAAGATCCGAATCCCATTTCTAATATATTGTAGTTATTATAAAAAAGTACATAATTGGGATTGACCAAAAAAAATAACTCACGGTTTTTACTTTCTCATTCGAAAGAATGGGAAACTTTAAGACACCAATTTAATTAATTTTATATTTGACCCAATAATTTTGTTTTAATATCTTTATTTATTTAGCAGACATTCTATGGATGACATGATTATTTTAAATTTGGGATGGCATTTTCTAATAAATTACAACATTTAAATGATATCCAATGAAAAAAAGTGATTGTAATAGTGTATAAAAACATACCATTTCAAGCTGTTTTCGCCTAACCCTTAAGATACACCTAGGAGGGCCTCAAGCCGAAAACGAAAGTCAAACAAAGGTTAAATATACTTTTGTCGAAATATCCAAAATAGATAAATATTTCAAAAACTTAATAATGCAGAACTGCTTTTTTACCCTATTCCTCGAAATGGTTTTCGAATTGCAGTAATTGTAAAAATATGAACAATCCCAATTCTTAAGAAATATAACGTACCTACAGACCTAATCAGCTTTATATCTTGGGAACGGCTGAACCGATTTGGCTGATTTTTTTTTTGTTGTGTTCGTCATTGTCAGAACAAGGTTTTTATGAAAGAAAATAATTGAAATACACTTAACGTCCTATTCTCAGACCTACTATACACACACAATTTCATAAGAATTGGTTAAGCAGTTTTGGAGGAGTTTTTTTTGTTACAAACACGGGAATTTTATACATTACAAAATTAGTGCTTTTTACTGTATCTACATACATACATACATACATTAAATGACGCCTGTTTCCCAGAGGGGTAGGCAGAGATCACTACGACGCGATAGCCTAGTTGGTAGTGACCCTGCCTACGAAGCTAGAGGTCCTGGGTTCAAATCCCGGTAAGGGCAGATATTTGTATGATGAGCGCAAATATTTGTTCCTGAGTCATGGATGTTTTCTATGTATTTAAGTATATATTTCTCTATATAAGTATTTATATCGTTGTCTAGTACCCATAGTACAAGCCTAGAGCTTAGTTTGGGACTAGGTCAATTGGTGTGACATAGTCCCCTGATATTATTATTATTATTATTATTATTAAACTTGCTACGATCTTGACAAATTTCTTTCGCTTCTTCCACATTTATACATCGAGTCGGAGGTTTCGGGTACTTAAGATTCGGCCCTTTTCCAGTATTTCTCCGATTTGACTCGAAAAAGTACGTCTAGGGCGGCCCCTTCCAACCCGTCCACTCACTTTCGATCAAAACGCTGTATTATTATGAACTTCTGCTGTAGCTACTAATAATATAATAGGCAGAAGTATTAAAGTCTTCATGAATGAATTACCAAGCTAAGTAAGTCATAATAGCAATCTCTCTCCCTTTAAAACACGTCACGTTCATACAATGCTCCCAATGTCCTCACAAAGACCATAACAGCTGATATCCTGTGCTTTATATGGAGAGACGTAAATTCTAATTCATTCATTCAATGGCGTGTTTTGTGACATACCAGAGGCCACTTGGTGTTGTATAATAGGTACTTCTACATAAGAACACTTTTGTACCTTGTCGCTATCACTCGTCTGGCAATTTCATATGCTAGTTCATACCTGGAGTTAAAGTGACAAGGCTCTTTTTGTTTTTGTTTCGAAAACTGTCCAAATGGAAATTACATACGAGCGCATTACAATTATACAACGTGTTACAAAAATACCCGTAAAGCCGAAAGGGGGTTAAATGGTACCTTATAATAAGTCCATTTACAATATTTGAGAACCGTACTATCACCGCATGACTTACCGGCAAAAAAAAGAAAACCATTATTGCTTTCATTGATGTGAAAACCCTATTTCAGTAAAATTAAAGAGTAAACTACGCAGATTGTTTATGTACATTTTTACCTAATTCGTGAAACGATTAAGAGATATACTAACAAAATGTACAGAATTCGATTAGATAGATATTACAAGTCGAGATTTTGAAAGACCTAAACTACTTACGAAGAAACCTAAACTAGCACTTACTTTTTCGTAAAGAACGTCAAAATTACAGGAACGGCTCAAAGTGAGCTCTGCCTTGTTCAATGCACAACCTCGCTCGTCGGGATATGGTTTTAAACCCATTTAAGTTGAAAAATTATTAAATTAGTAGGTAGGCCTCTCTGTTAAAATAATCTATGCTAACCCCGGTTCCCTGACATGACAGCTTACTAGGGTTGACAATATTTTTGGCTTTTATAATTTATTATATTTTTTACGGGGTATTTTGTAACACGTTGTATAAGCGCTCTACGCGTCCGCACGGCAGCTCACGTCGATACGATAAGAAGATTTTTTTTTTAATTTTATTGGTCACTTTATCAAGAAAATAGTTAAACATGTACAAGATAGATAATAGAATCAGTCAACGTGTGACACATTATATTTCATACTTATTAATAAAACAATGGAATCATTAAAATTGTTGCAAACAGTTGAACATATTTTTAGATGTAGATATGAGTTATTGAACATAAAACGTACAGTCAAGGTTACAATTAAATATCCGCACATAGTTTCAAAAATATGTACACAGAACTAATCACCATGGTAATAACTAATAAGGTCTGTGTACATGGAGATTTTGTGGTGTATACATATTAGTGACTTTGACTGTAGAAGAACAAAAAACATACAAGAGTAGCATTTAGCGAATGAGCAAAACTCGATTTTTATGCTACATTTTTCTTGTTTTATGATTTATGATATTTAAACGAATAACTTGGTGTAATGCTTCGTTATTTTCCTTATAAACATATGCCTGAATATTAATTATTTTGCATGAATAGGTACATAACGAAGTAAATAAATGTTCATGTATCATTTTTAATGTGTCACATAGGGTTGCCAACCGTACTATATTATATAGTATTGTACTATATTTTAACTCTCTGTACTATATACTGTTGAAGAAATATATAGTACGCAAAAATACTATATTTTGGGGGATTTTACAAAGTACTTCAATTTACACACATAACTGACGTAACACACGTTCCAAGTTAATTTTATTTAAAAAGTTCTAAATTATCTGAAAGCTGTTCAAGTTAAAGAAGTGTTATTTAAAAGGAGTTCACAGAATGCTAGTAAGTAATAAAGAGTTGTCTTAAAGTACTACATACATACATACATACATACATAAACTCACGCCTTTATTCCCAGAGTGGGGTAGGCAGAGCTACAGAATAACCAACAACTCTAAAAACTTGTTGATAATTCGGCCGTTTCCTCGTGGTCCTACTATTTTTGTCCTACTGACTTTCGACGGAGCCCCGCCCAAGGGCGGAGCTCCTGCTTCTAAGTGGTTTTGTCTTAAAGTACTATATTTTTTTACTGTGTACTATATTTTTTACACTTTTTTTTGGAAAATACTATAAATCCCCCAAAAATAGTTGGCAACCCTAGTGTCACATGTAAATTATGCAGAATAATATATTTAGGTACTAAAGGGACCCTAATATGGTTCCGTTAAACGGGTGACAAAGTTTGAATAAGGCATCCGTCACCTTCTGGCACGTAAATAAGTACGAGAGTGACGGATGCTTTATCCACATTTGACACGCGATATAGACGCAGCCGCTGCTTACATACCTACAACAGTTAAAATTATACCTATCCGAACACCGTTACACAACATTCAGTGGATACAGGTGTTCTTTGGCAACGCAGCCTGCCAGGTTACGGCTAACATTCATTACAACCTAAACGCAGGTCATTTACCTGTAAAACGGTTGGTTTTTCCAACGGTTTTGCTCAGCGTGGTCTATTAAGGGTAAGTGAATGGTGGTGGTAGGACCTAGGGCAGGGTTCGTCCGAATCTTTACCACCTTATACTTTATCCTATCGCAAAGCAGCGTTGTTCGCATTGCTTTCCAATGTGGGGATAAGACAACCGGTAAAATTTAGGGTCTTCATCTTAAGGCTTTTCCACCAGAGGTGTAATGTAAAAACTACGCGTTTCCAGTGCTATGCTATGAGGACCAATGGATGATTGGTAACACCCATAGCAACGTAGCGTAGCACATCTCTGTACTCTTACCATGAGTTACAATTACCGTACTCGCTAGCGAGTCAAATGGCCTGTCCCTTGCACTCTATAAGAATACTTGCGACGTCTGCGATTGACAGAGTTTCGTCTTACTAGCGGGTATGGTAATTGTAACTCATGGTAAGGGAACTGATGGAAAGGCAACCTAAGTCTCAGGGTCGGTCATGCATTTGCAACCCTAATATAGATGGAATAGAAACCCTGGCATTTGTACGAGTATAAGATCTACGTTAGCAATTAATTCATCCATGTAAAGAGCTAGGCTCTTGGCGGTGGAATAATCGTCACTTTTCTGATCTCCGCCATCTTTTTCAACTCCTGAGCTCGTATTATGGCCGCCTTTATCGCGGTTGATAAAGCATCCGTCATTCTCGCACTAAAAGCGACAGATGTTTTTTTCACGCGATCATAATAGGCCAATATACAACATGACATTGGTTTTCTGTCTTATTTGGCTGAAGTAAGTAAGCCTAGGTTTTCCTCTTCCTATTTTTCCCTCGATACGTTAGCAATATGGACTATGTAATAGTTATGTTATAGCTATTTATTCAAATGCTCGTTTCTATGGCCACGTGTGCTCCCCCAACCTACTTCCATAAAAATGGGGTTCCTAAATTGTGCGAGGTCGCAGTTTTGTTCTTTTTATAACTTCCGATATGATTCTACGCATAAAACGACTTTACATAAAGTAAACAAAGTATTATGCATTTCGCGCGTATTACTCCTTTTACTCACGCCCTCGCTTCGCTTTGATTTATGTGAGTTGTTGGTAAGGTTGTTGTTGTGAGACTGAGCAACAAGCGACAGAATTAAAATGCTCACGCTCAGTATTGAAACAATCCTGAATAAGTCATTAAATTATCGATTAGCATCAAACTAACGAAGATACTTTCTAGTTGAAAGGGAAAGCAAATTTTTCGAATGTCTTTTCGCATTTGTCAATACATTTAAAAACAAGTTTGGCGGGTTCTCCTCGATGTATTTAGCGAAGGAAGTTTCTAGGCCATTCACAAGCCGCCATAGTAGCCTCATCGCCATGGTCATTCGCTAGAAATGCAATATTCCCTTTAAAAAAATGCGTAAGAAACCCTCGGTGCGCGCGTCTAAGTCGCACTTATCCGCGTTTTTTATTAGGTACACTGAAAAAACAAATGGGTTAATTTTACTAAGTTTTATGGTTAAAATAGGACTTACACGTGAGTTTGGTTGAGTTAACCAGGAAACGGGTTGAAGCAACCTTTTCAATGTGTTGTTTTTACTAAGGTTAGGTGTTACTTCAACGAAACTCATGGGTAGGTCCTAAAATGTAGTAAAATCAACCCATTCGGTTTTTCAGTGTAACTATAGTAAACAACTAATAATAATTACTCAGTTATCCTTATGGTTATGGCTCTGCCCGAAAATTCCGCAATTGTGACGCAATCAGGTCTCTTTTTGGGGTAACGTCATCGGTAAGGTCACTTGCGTCATTGCGTCACGCCACTCACGCCGGAATCGTAGCGTGGTGCAACTCTCACTTTCTTTGTGAAAGGCTTCTTATTCTGATAACCGGCTTTTTTGCAATAGCTAGAAGACTTAAGATCCGTTGTTGTGAATGATTGTTACATATCTAGAGATCCTAGAGCTGGTGCTTACCTCTCGAAATGTGGCTAGCTATCCAGAGAGGTAATGCAGCCAGTATCATAGGGAATAGGGACCATGCCGCAGGTGGACCTGCTATAGGGGGTGTTGTTGATTATTATTTCTATATTTTTATTAATCCAGTCGCTTAGTTTTGTTTCTATTTTAATATACGTTAAGTTTCAATTTTAAGGTTATAGAAGTATTTACTAAATGAGACAAAGCAAATGGTATGGACTTTAGTTAGTCAATTTGCTCTAAAATAGTTCAAACCGTTTACGATAAACAGATGTGTACTTCGGGAAAACTCCTAGTTAACCTGAGGGACGGTTATAGTCTGTCAAGAAAGTCATTAAATGAAAATTATTTTTAATTGATCCAAACAGTTCAATTACAGTATAAAAAGCATAATAAAAAATACAGTAACAGATTTTATACTGCAATTTAGCTCTTTAGATCAATTATAAAATCATTAACAGACTTTCTTGACATACTATATTTCGATATCTATTCATTTACACATACTAGGCGTTACTAGCTCGACTCGTAACTAATTGTAGTCCACCAGAATGGAGTCAACCACCCGACTACACTAGAATAATTAACTACGGATCGATACACCAAGATTACAGACAGTAGGACAAATCGGTTGAGATCTTTGACCGACAGATACCGAAAGGTAGCATTGACCTTTGCAGGTATTCAATTATTTTGTAGAATAAATTGTACATACATACATACGTAAACTCACGCCTTTATTCCCAGAGTGGGGTAGGCCTCTGCCTAGAGAATTATTAACAACTCTAAAAAGTTGATAATAATTCTGTTACCACATTTTGCACAAATAGGCTAAGATAATACCAGTGTATCAGTGACAGGTTGCAAGCCAATCTCCTAACAATGCTACACAGCCTTTATTCCCTTAGTCGTCTCATACGACATCCACGGAAGGACATGGAGTGGCACTATTCTAACCCGGCAACCACGCGGGGAATAAATTGTATTAAAAAGTAAAACCTATCCTTATCACTACCGAGGTTCCTTAGGTCTCGCCTTTAACGCTACATTGACCCAAAACGAGATGCATTCTACGTTCATACATACATATACTCACGCCTTCGTTCCCAGAACTACAGAATTACCAACTTCTCTAAAAACTTGTCGATAATTCTGTAACCAAATTTTGCACACTTAGGCTAAGATGTTTACCAGTGTATTAGTGACAGGTTGCAAGCCCATCGCCTAACAGTACTACAAGCCTTTATTCCCTTAGTCGCCTCTTACGACATTCACGGGAAGACATGTAGTCATATTCTAACCCAGCAACCACACGGGCCAATTATAATATTCCTATGCTCGTTATCGTCGCGTTAAGCATTTACGTAAATTCTATAGGTACCTATTATATTATTTTATCGAAACACCTTTCTACGAACGAAAAAACATCGAAAGGCCTCGCCGCATTAGTAAATTTTTTGTTAATCACATGTCTAACCTAACCTATGGAACTAATGCTTAAGATATCCTATAAACATTATAGTTTCAGCAGAAAATCGCGTTCGATGAATGAAGTGACCTTCGATAAAATGATTGGTAAATATGCTGTCTATGACCTCTTCTCATCTTTTCTATGGTACCCTTACCATGAGTTACAATTACCGTACTCGCTAGCGAGTCGAATACTCTGTCCTTCGCACTCTATAAGAAAACTGCGAGGTCTGCGAGCGACAGAGC
This sequence comes from Acleris laterana, assembly GCA_963966035.1. Lineage (NCBI taxonomy): Eukaryota > Metazoa > Arthropoda > Insecta > Lepidoptera > Tortricidae > Acleris > Acleris laterana. The sequence continues at coordinate 19,997,547 of OZ014440.1, forward strand.
ATTCGACTCGCTACCGAGTTCGTTAATTCTAACTCATAGTAAAGGTACTGGTATTGTTGGGTGGGTTTCGAATACACTTTATCACTTCTCTCCAAGCTAAAAACTTACTCATTTCGTCACAAATATACATACACAAGAGGTTTTATTTACGTCTCTGGAAAACGGTAATGACCTCTAGCCTCGCGTGAAGCACAACTCGAAATTGCTTTGTGTAATCTGATACGAAACTTGAAGTCAAAGCAATCATAAAAGTATTTGTTCGTGTCGCGTAATATGGTTGGTCATTTTAGTAATTCTGTGTAAGTGTTTGGAGAGTTTAGGGGTTATTCGAAAAATCCGCTTAGAGCGAGTCGGACATGCACTGAGAGTTCCGCATGGAGGAAAGCATAGAGGGATAGGGAGGGATATAAAAACAGCAAATCCAGTAGTACACTTCGCACCTGTTACAAATGCCCTTCGTTAAAAAGAGTCGTCTATATACAGTGTGTAATCTAAGTCGTGAATCAAATGATCACCTCAGTACTCCACCCACGAATATGAAGAACTTTCACTATGGGATCAACTCTGAAATCACGAAAAAAAATCAGGTGTTTCATAGAAAAGTTCAATACTCGACCAAAATGTATGAAGTAGCTGATATGTTTCGTGATTTCAGGGTAGGTTCCATAGTGAAAGTTGTTCATATTCGTGGGTAGAATACAGAGGTGATCATTTGATTCACGACTTAGATTTCACCCTGTATGACCGCTTTTGATTGAATTTCAAAAGTGTAACACTTTTTAGATGTGTTAGTGTGTCACTCTGCATTAGTGTGCGTACGTTTGCAGTCAGTTATGTGCGGTTTATCAATAATATTGGCTACAAGTTGTTTTGTACACAGAAGAAGTGGTACGCTTGACATTTGACTGATGCACGTGGTTGGAAACTATTGTAGGTTGCTTAGCGATGAACGCGGTAGCAGGATTCGCAGAGACGGGGCTCTGGAGGACGCCAAGGCAGAGGCCAAGGGGTGGATTCTCTGAGCGCCAGGCCTAATCGGACAGAACCTGGGCGAGAATCGTGAGGGGAAGACACATTTCACTAGCAGGTGCCGCATACAACTATACGGGATCTATGTTTTCCTACATCTATGGAGTTCCGTATTGACTCACACATGACCGCTTTTTATAATAGGTAACTTTTCGCTTAATTTGACGCTTGCGTTACGATTTTCACGATAGCAAAAACTGAAAAAACGTTTCTTCTACAGGGACCCTAATAATATGACTTTCTGCATGATTATTTCTACTAACTAGTTGTTAGAAAAATACGGTTCAAAAGATACACAGGGTAAAGTCACCATTGGTCGGCCAGAGACCTGTAGTCGGCCTCTGCCTATACTTTGTACAAGTAGGATGAGTACGAAAGATATATTTCCCGCTCTTCGCACTCATATAAGGTCGAATACTGGTCTCTTGCTGACCACTGGTGACTATAGCCTATTTAAAGTTACAAAGAATGGACGGACGGACGGACGGACAACTAAAGCTTGGTATAGTTACTAGGTAAGATAAAAATAGAGAAATAAATACGGTTCGATTCCCGGTATGGGCAAATATTTGTGTGATGCGCATGAGTATTTGTATTTGCTTCTGACTCTTGGATCTTTTCTATGTATTTAAGTATTATCTCTTATAAAAGTATTTATATCGTTATCTAGTACAGTCATCAGCATAAATAAGTTATAATTTCTGTACCTTGTCGCTTTCTATCGTTTCACAATTTTGTATAACATTTCAAACACGACGTTAAAGTGACAAGGTACATAGATAACTTATTTATGCTTTTGACTGATAGTACAAGCCTAGAGCTTAGTTTGGGACTAGGTCAAGTTGTGTAAGAGTGTCCCTTGGTATATAATACATAGAAAAAAAGATTGACCGGTAATCGAACCTTGGACCGCTATCTTCATAGGTAAGGTCACCAACTAAGCGAACTGCATCGTCAATATAACACCTCAGACGACGCGTCTTATTCATGTCGTCATAATTGGGATTGTTCATATTTTTACAATTAGTCAAATTAGAAAACCATTTCGAGGAATAGGGTTTTAAAGCCGTTCTGCATTATTAAGTTCTTGAAATATTTATTTATTTTGGATATTTCGGCAAAAGTATATTTAACCTTTGTTTGACTTTCGTTTTCGGCTTGAAGCCCTCCTAGGTGTATCTTACGGGTTAGGCGAAAACAGCTTGAAATAGTGTGTTTTAATACACTATTACAATCACTTTTTTTCATTACATATCATTTAACTGTTGTAATTTATTAGCAAATGCCATCCCAAATTTAAAATAATCATGTCATCCATAAAATGTCTGCTAAATAAATAAAGACATTTAAACAAATCTATTGGGTCAAATACAAAATTAATGAAATAGGTGTCTTAAAATTTCCTATTCTTTCGAATTATAAACTAAAAACCGTGAGTTATTTTTTTTGGTCAATCCCAATTACTTACGTCAATATTGTTGCATTTGACACGAATGTTTTTATTATTATTGACGTACAGCATGAATGGAATGCAACAAGGATGTTTGACAAATGTACCGCAGTGCTCGTGTACCTACTTTTTAGAGACAGTTATCGCGTTCCTTTTTCAAATTTGAGTATGAAAATTCGTTAGATTCGTTACAAAGGAGGGCTTGATTGTCTTTAACTGACTCTGAATGCGGTCATGAAAAATAATACGCAAGCAAAATATTATATGGATACAATTTTTTATGTAATATGTTTTTTTCATAATCACAAATCTAGACTCTAACAAAGTAAAACTTTATAATCGCCTTAAGAGTGTAAAAATCATTTAAGTAACTATTAAAAGAATCTAGCCAATAAGAACATTTAAACTGTATAATTTTGAACAATTTCCACTCTTTCCATTTCACCTCTATAACTACACTTACTTCTTAATAAGAACTTAAACGTCAAATTTAGCTTAATACATCACGAAGAACGGAAAATTTTCTCGTTCTTGCAATAAAATAATATTTGTTGTATAAAAAAAGGATCCTAATAAAACCGTAACACAGGAAAAAAGGTGATAATTTTAATAATATTTTATTTACTTACTTACTTACTCATTAACTTGATAAAATGTATTCAAAAATACTTTCCTACTACCTCTTTCTTATAAAATAAAGTATGAATAAGCGTTATTTTAATGAAGTTAGACGCATCAATCGCGCAATACTCAAAAAATAATCCACACATAATAACTTCATAAAAATTCAAAAAACTACAACAAAATAAATGAACACGTACTACACCAAATCTACAAAATATTAAAAAAATAACTGTACCACAGATTCCATAGCATCCAACACGTAAGTTTGAAATTCGAACACGAGTTCGTATTTCGAACGCAGAAGTTCACGCGCGCGAGCGACCGGGACGTACCGCCGTGACGGCCCCACGCGGCTAACTGAAGGTTGGACTGAAGCCCTACCGGGTAAACAGTGCAGTATACGAAAGGGTTGCAGATGAGGCTCATATGTACAATATGTGTCACCGAGTACGAGGCTCAAATTTTTTTTGGAGAGAGATCTGATGATAAGGAACATTTTCACAAAGTTTCAAGTTGCGGAAACGCATAGTTACCGAGAAAAAAAATGATAAAGTTTAGTCTAAATTAATACAAGTATGCAATCGGAATGACATTTGTCGGCAATAGAATCGATGCGTTCCATTATTCACAGTGAACCTCACTTTTGTTAAAAAGTGAGGTTTTTATTTCAAGGTGTATTCTGCTGATTCATCTGTTCTATACTCAAACTTGTTGCTTTTGAATCTACTAACCTCATCAAAAATTAATAATTCGCGTTTTTGGTAGGTAATTATGCGACAGTTGTAATTATTATTTGTAAAACACGTGAAATGAAACGCCATTTTACTTTGACTTTTTCACTTCGTCTGTCAGGCGTCAGTCCAGTCATTGTTTGTACTCGCAGTTGAGAGCGTTTTCGTAGTCCTGTTGATAACTCAGTGACTACAATGGTGTTCTCGAAGCCCCAGGCCTCGTCTTCCACCGCTCCGCCGTCCGAAGAGTTGAGTGTAGTGCAAGTGTTGGACTCTGATGAGCCGCTTGGTACGAAATTCGGCGTCCCCGTATGTGCAAGTTTTGGACTCTAGTGAGCCGCTTGTGCCTACTGTTTCTGTGTCTCCGTTTGTGCAAGTGTTGGACTCAAGTGAGCTGCTTGTACACGGAGTCCCGTCTTCGTCGAGCGTCCATGACGCTTGCGTAGCGCCCGAGGCTACAGTCTCCCCAACCTACACCGAGTCGGTGGCATTTACTATGCCACCATCCCCTGTGCCTGGCTGTTCTACTGCTACGCAGGATGATGCTGATGTAAGTACTTATTTAATTTTCATCGATATTGTTTATGAAGTTAGGTTAAATAAGGTTAGGTTTGAAAAAGTTAGGTTTGAAAGAGTTAGGTTTAAAATAGTTAGGTTTGAAAAAGTTAGGTTCGAAAAGGTTAGGTTCGAAAAGGTTAGGTTCGAAAAGGTTAGGTTAGGTTTTCTTGATTTTCCTTAAATCCACATCATTATGGGGCTCGAAAGCAACAGGTTTGTGCTTAATTAGCTGTAGTTAATTTCTGAAATACAAAATTTCGTAAATACTAGTTTAAAACACTAAAACCCAACAATGAAAATGTTGATGTGTTGGGAATCCCTATAAATAATATAATAATTAGAAATTGCAGGTATTAGCTTGTTCTGGCTGTCTATTATGTGTATTTGTATATCATGGGTAATATCTTAATTTGATAAGTTGTTATAGTCATATTAAAGTAACAGAACAGAATCTGTCAACCCGAATCTTTGTGGTACTTGTCTGCCCTACCCCTAGAGTGTATATAAAAGCTCGGAGGCACGAAGGTAGAGCAGCCCCCGCCTGCTGTAACACATCAGGTATATATGTGAGCCGAAGCGGCTGAGGCTGAAAGCCGAAGCTGTGTAGGTGAGCATTAAGTGCCTGATGGGTTACGCAAGGGCGGAGGGGCTGGTCTTACCGAAGGGCCGGAGCAGTTACAAACCACTTCCTGTCCCAGAGGCACTGTCTGTCCCGGAGTCACTTTCTGTTCCAGAGTCACTTTCTCTCCCGGAGTCCGACGCCCGCGCCCCCCCCCTCCCCCCCCCCTCCCCCTACCCGCACCTCACCCCCTTTCATTCCCTTTTCCCCCTTTCCCTCCTCTATTCCCAATCAGGTGAAAAAGTAATTATTTCCTTCTTATTTCAGTTAGCAGCCATCACAGACTTTTCGTGGTCACCACGAAGACGGATTGGAGACGAATTAGATTTAACCATTTAGACCCGTTTGAGGAATTAATTAAATGTATAAAATATGTCTAAAATGTAAATACAACACAAACATAATAGGTTTATTTAGGTTAATATATATATATATATATATATATATATATATATATATATTGACCTAACTTATTATGTTTTGGTTGTATATTAGGTATATGTATATAATAAAGTGTTAAAAAGTATATTCTGTTGTTTCATTTCTCTCTTTCTTTAGTGTATGTATACACAATATCTATTTTTAAATCAATAAAATGAGTATTTTTGTTTCATTAATATAATACCTTTAAATTTCCATTATTCGCGATTGGAAGATTAGCCTGTAATAGGCTATCGGCTTATAAATAATGAAAAAATAAATTAGGGCCAAAAAATTTTTTTATTTCGAAATACCGTTTTTTTTACTATATTTTAACTTTTCAATAACCTTGACAAGCAATTTTTTACGACCTTGACTTTTTTTTTTTGACATTTTACGTCCTTGACCCATTTTTTTTGACATTTTATGACCTTGACCAGAACTTTTTGACCTTGACCACCAATTTATGACCTTGACCAGAACTTTTTGACATTTTTATGACCTTGACTACCCTTTTCCGCGTTCATTTTTCCCCACCCTAATACTCCCACATCCCACCGGGTCCCGAATGTTTGTAATGGCGTAGCTTTTATTGTATGCTTTTCCGCATTTTCTCTTTTTCAAAATTACATTATAGACACTATTCTACATCCAAAAAAAAATACTAGGTACTTATAATCAATGACATATATTGTACAGTCCTTCCCTCTATTCTACTCGTTATTTGCACCGATTATTCGGCGTATCATTTTTCTTTCTTTTTTTTTCTTTAAAAGCGATATCTTCTGCGAATTCGAACAAGGCTGTTATAATTAAGGTTATAACCTCCTTTTTTGATTTCGTTCCTAGCCACTCTTACGTTTCTTTTTTGGATCTAAATCCTTCTAATTCAAAATTATTATGATCCATGGAGATATCGATCAAAACAGTTAATACCTACTTTCAATATTTCTTGTCTAGTCCTCCGCCTGCCATGCAGCTATTTCTCTGTCCAAGGTAGTATGGAAGATATCGCTATTTAGCGGTAAGAGCGCCTGTATACCTTTATTAAGTGTACTCTTTGTGTTTTTTTTTGGTGTTTTTAAAGAGTAACGCTCGACGCGACCGTCTGTCATCTTACATAACAATAATGAACACCGAATTCATCTTGTCTAGGGCCTATTTTCTCAGCTGTAACTCTCATTTACTTCACAGTTATGGCGGCCAAGTTAAAAACAATACGTCATGTCAATTATTATTATTAATTAGTTATGTGAAGGTTTTACCGAGTAGTACCTACTTTCTTATTTATACATATTAGTAAATAGCAAATAATTATTGCACTATTGTAAGTAGGTACTTTAGATAGGACTTGGCCCATATTTCCAATGTACATTTTTATTTTTTATTATTCCAGCAATATGGACGATAAATAAATGAAAAATCAATAAATAATCAATATGAATAATTTATCTCCTGTTAAACAACTAGCAGATTCACATATTTAATCTACTAAATCTGTTTCTGCAATTCTAGGTACCATGTACATTCAACAGCATAAATAAGTGATAATTTATGTACCTTGTCAGTTTAAAGTCGTGTATGAAATGTCATACAAAATTGTAAAACGATTGAAAGCGACAAGGTACAGAAATGATCACTTAATTGTGCTGTTGACTTTACCATTTACATGATTCGACAATCTGATAAGGTTGATGTTTAGTCACATAGTTAAAATTACACTTTTAAAACATCGTGCAACATTGGAAGGTTCTGGCAGTTAAACAGGTTATTAAATAATTCAGGAAATACTATTTAACACGGAGAAATGTAAGTACTTACGTATTACTAAACTATACAATAAACATCTTAGCCTAAAAGTGCAAAATGTGGTTACAGAATTATTAACAAATTAGAGTTGTTGGTAATTCTGTAGCTCTGCCTACCCCACTCTGAGAATAAAGGCGTGAGTTTATGTATGTATGTATACAATAATATTTAAAAAAAACTAATCAGACAGAAAAATCATATTTGATATAAGTTTTTGTTGCATTTTTACCAAACTAACGACTCTAAACTCGGCGGGTCTATGTCAAGTACGACGGATATCCTGTTGCATACCCTTTTCTCAAAGGCCGGCAAGTCAACTAGCTATCTATATTGTACCTACAAGGTAAAATAATGGAGTTTTTTTTTTTGTGTTTTATATAAAACCATATTTTTTTTGATTATAGCGCAATTTGAACTGCATTTAGCAATGAAATGTAGGTCATTTCTTAATTTTGATGTAACTAAACTAATTCATTGAAATATCTTTTAAAATGTAACTGCAGATATTGATTTAAAAAGCTTATTCCTCGAATTGTTTTTTAAATTTTCAGACTTAAATTGTTAAAAACAGGTGTATCCCAAATCCCAATGGTTACAAGCACTCTACGTGCTACTACTAAAAAGAATCAGCCGACTTATTTTTAAACATCTCTTTCCTTATACTTAATGATGTATCACCAATATTGTTTTCCAAACGTTAACGATATTTGTTGTTCGCAGTGACATCACAAATGCTTTCTCCTTACGGAAGCGCACGCAATACGCTACTCTCGATTTGATCTGTATTCCGCGTGTACTGCGCACGTTCGCTGACGTGACTCCAATTCGAATTTAGAACAAAATTAAATTCGCGCCATATTTATGGCTTTTGTAAGGAAATCGAGAGTGGCCAGAAAGGTGCTTTTATATTTTTTTAAAAGGTTCTTTATAAGGGGGAAGTGGGTTTTAATGGTATCAGCTTTTTTAGATACTTCCTTTTTACTTAATTTAGGAAGCTTATAAATAAGGGCGCGTTTACAAATGTCATCTATATACACAAGTTAAGTAGACAACGTGCGATTATACTCACATACCACAAGATGTAGAATTGTTTACATGTTGTTTCCTGCTACGTTTGTGTACGTATGGAATTCCCGTCACGGTTTTATCACCTCTTTCTTCCTGTTAGCGGTTTATCACCTCTAGTATGATTTTCTTTGTTTCATACGGATTGGTTTTCAATATCGATCGGTGATCAACGCTTCCATCGATCAATGTAAAATTTGATACAAGGAGCCATAGGTTATTTTTAACCCCTTCTCACTGGTAAAACGCGGTAAAAGACGATAGAGGGCGTGATACTAACCAGGCGAGCTTGCGCATCCTCCCTGCGCGGGCGCAGGTCTATGGTGTGGAAGCCGTCGTCCGCGGCGCCCGCGTCGAACGCCTTGTTCTCCACGCCCGCCGACATGGCAGCCTGGGACAATCACAAAAATAAATTATCTTCTTAATCTATACATTACAAAAGGGTCCGTATCGGTTTCCATACTTAATGGTTTTTTCTATTATTAAAAACGAACCTAACCTAGCCCCCGTGTGGTAGCCGGATTAGAATAGTGCCACTCCGTATCTTTCCGTGGATGTCGTAAAAGCCGACTAAGGTAATAAAGGCGTGTAGTATGTTAGGCGATGGGCTTGCAACCTGTCACTAATACACTAGTAAACATCTTCGCCTAAGTGTGCAAAATGTGGTTACAGAATTATCAAAAAGTTTTTATAGGTGTTGGTAATTCTGTAGCTCTGCCTACCCCACTCTGGGAATAAAGGCGTGAGTTTATGTATGTATGTAACCTAACCTAATCTACACAATAGACGTTTATTAAATTCTGCAATGTCAGCCAAAAAGGGTGTTATGCCAAACTATTTTTTTTTTTTTTATGGCATAGAGTAGACAAACGAGCACACAGGCCACCTGATGGTAAATGAAAACTGTGACCCATAGACATTCGCATTCACAAGAATGCAATGCAATCTTAAGACTGCAAATGCGTTGCCAACCCTAAGGACTAAGATGGAATGCCTCTATGCTAGTCATTTCACCGGCTCTCTTATCCCCAAACCGGAACACAACAATGCGAACACTGCTATTTGGCGGTAGGTTAATGGATAAGATGGTGGTAGCGATCCGGACGGACCCTGCACAAGGTCCTACCACCCGCAAAATGATACATTATGCGAAAATGCGTTTCAAAGGGGTCCCATTACAAAACTATGCTGTGACGCCTGTAACTGACAGACTGACTGCAAACAACACACAACCTAAGAGTGGAATGCGCTTCCGGCGTCTGTTCTGTGGGCCTTATTTATAAACTGATCTCAACTGTAATGCTCGTCTCAAGATGCGAGAAAAATGACAGTTTTCTATGGCTTGACGTTTACTTTGACGTATCTTGTGTCCGAAATCTCAGCCAAGAGAATATTAATAAATAAATAAAAAGATTAAAGACATTTATTCAGTAAGTAGTCCGTCCGGGCACTTTTACACGTCAAGAATCTACCAGCGCTTCCCAAGATAGACACTGCTGAGAAGAAACGCCGCAAGAAACTCAGCAGTCAGTCATTTTTTAAACATATTACAATGGTACTACTTAATCTAGCATTGTATAAAGCAATAAATATAATATTCAATATAATATCAAATAACATGCGTTGATCAGCAGGAAAACATGCCAAAAATCTTACGTGGGAAATAAATCAGATAAAGAAAGAAAAAGGAGAAAAGAAAACTAAAACCCACCTTCTCATATTTGTTTATAACTTATAACACGGTGCAAGATGACCACATAAAAGTTTCGATATGTTTTCCTACATCAACGGTCAATAAGGCCCTGTATTTCCGATTGCATACAATCGAATGATTTTTCGTGACATTCGTGAGATGGAACATTACAAAAATCAAGATTAATATGTTCTATATCTCCGAATCTAATAAAAATCGCAGAGTATCGATAGCTTTTTAGCTGCTCTACGAGTATCAGCCCTAGGCCGGTTTGACTTCGGGTTATTGGACACCCCAGCCTGTATATCTCTATGAACAGCACTAGGCACTACTTACTAACATGTGAGCATTTTAAATGTATTTGCCCCTATTGCAATCGTATTGATGACAACTCAGCCGCCATTACTGTTAAAATATAAAGAGCTATCGTACAATCACTACATAGTATAAAACAAAGTCGCTTCCCGCTGTCTGTCCCTATGTATGCTTAGATCTTTAAAACTACGCAACGGATTTTGATACGGTTTTTTTTAATAGATAGAGTGATTCAAGAGGAAGGTTTTTGTGTATAATAAACTCTGTTTTATGTTACGGGTGTTACAGAAAACTCACATAAACCGAAGCGAAGCGAGGGCGGGTCGCTAGTACAATACAAAACACTTAATTGCACACCAAACACAAACATAACAGAGAAACAGTACAATTAAAAATAGCACAGGTAAACAACAGGCGGACTTATCGCTGATAAGATCGTAATGTTTACAATACGATGACAATTGGGAATATGCATAGATTTTAAATCGCATTTTTTTAAATAAAATATGCAAATACCGTAAAAGAGATCACCAAATTAAAATCGGCTAAGAAATACGGGTGATACAAGCATTTTAAACTACTAATGAGACAGCGATTAGACGGAGAGATCCGAAGTGCAGTGACGTCATATAACAGGTCAACCGTATAAACTCCATATAAATTCTCACACACACACATAAACTCACGCCTTTATTCCCAGAGTGGGGTAGGCAGAGCTACAGAATTTCCAACAACTATAAAAACTTTTTGATAATTCTGTAACGACATTTTGCACACTTAGGCGAAGATGTTTACCAGTGTATTAGTGACAGGTTGCAAGCCCATCGCCTAACAGTACTACACGCCTTTATTACCTTAGTCGGCTTTTACGACATCCACGGGAAGACTTGGAGTGGCACTATTCTAATCTGGCAACCACGCGGGGACCATATAAATTCTGTTGTGCTATAAAGAGATAGGAACAAATCTTTGTTGGCTTACATCTTGGTTATTTTTATAACTGAATAAATGATTTTTCTCAGCTGTTCGTTACATGAATAAGCTTCTATTGAAGCTGTTAAAAAAAGTTATGAATATTCCCTACTAGGGAAAAGACTATGTGGAATATGGAGGATCTAATCCTAGGTTCCCCCAGCGTAGTAATAGGCATGCGGACCGGTTAATCGCGGATAAACACAAACTGGCCAAAACAGAGCAATCCGTCTATTTCCTGGGACCCGCTGTGTACAATCGCCTGCCAAAAGCCGTAATAGATGCGGCATCCATCACACAATTTAAGAACAAACTTAAAAAATGGCTCCATGAGCGTCTGTTTTATGACTACAACGAGTTTTTTGATCTAGCCCTCACTGGCTAATAAATATGAATACTTAATTTATCGACATGTGGTTCGTTTTAATGTATTATTTAAAAATCAGATAATAATAATAATAATAAGATAATAATCAGCTATCCAGAGAGGTAATGCAGCCAGTGTTATAGGGACTATGCCGCGCGCGGACCTGCTAGAAGGGGTATTCTTTTTGTAGTGGTGATTTTTATTTTAATCCTTAATTTTTCAGTAGCTTAGTTTTATTTTAATTAAAATAAGTTTAGTTTTTAACTTTGAATTGTAGATACGATTGTATTGTAGTATTACAATAAAATTTATATTAAATATTAATTATAATGCATATTATCAAATTATGACATTACTATGTACACTGACCTATAAAAATTGTTACGAATAAAATTATTTCACTTCATTTCATTTCATTTATGGATAAATTGTAACTCTACATTATACTCGTATAGATCGCAGACACGCTACAATTTATAATAATTATGTTGTCCATTCCAGTCACTTCCGAGTAACCCAGTAGGTATCAATAAATCGATTCAATAACGTGACAGAAATGCCTCATTAATACCGGCTGGTCTAGATTGTGGAGAAATGTCACAATGTCGGTTGGGAACCGGAATGCGAGTGTCGCTAAGTAGCCGTGTTGGGCGAAGAGAGGCGTAAGTGACGTTGCCGCTGTTTACGATTTCTAATTATTAAAAAAAAGGAAGTTGAGTTGAGTGAAAATAAATTAGTATTTAATAATAAGTTGTTTTTAAATTTGATTGTTTTTTAAGTAAATGAATGATAACCGATGATGGAGTATAAATGTACAGATGTAGTGAATAATCCTTTCCCATCGTTTTTGTCGGGTAATCTCGTATTTATCTTGCTTTCTCAATTAGCTTCAGGACCCGTCAATAAGCCAACTGAGAGAGCAAGACAAATACGAACTTATCCGACAAAAGCGATGGGAAAGGATTATTCACTACATCTGTAATTACTCGTAAGTCGTAAGTCGGAGCCTGCCGTTTGGTAAAAGTATATTTTCCAAATGTATCGTCTCCCACCTTTATAATTGGCCAACCCAATTTTATATGAATACTAGCGACTCACCCTCGCTTCGCTTCGGTTTATGTGTTTTCTGTAACACCCGTACATAAACCAGAATTTATTATACGTTTATACTTCCTCTTTAATCACTCTACCTATTGCTGAAAACTGCATTGAAATCCGTTGAGTAGTTTTAAAGATGTAAGCGAACAGACAACGGAAGCGACTTCATTTTATGCTATGTCGATATTTCAGGTTTTATTTCAGTACCATCGTGTAGGTCACATCCGGTTAGTTTTTATAAAATCCTGAAATATTTACGGTTACAGAAATCAAAGCGATAACGATACATTTGGCAAACATCTTTCGCCTAAATAATCATCATGCCTTAATTTATAATTTTATGATTTTAATAGGGAAATTATTTGACGACGCGTTTAGTCTATAGTCCATTCGCGTTAAGAATGCATCAGTAAATCATCGTTGTCCACCGACGGCTTAGACACGCCCTCTGACTAATCGGGTCGCTCAAAATTAGGTTTATATTAATTCGTTATACTTAATCTTTTAAAAAATAATTTGTTTTAATTTTATCTCCACTGTTAATTCACTTTTACCCTGCAGTTGCATTGATGGTTCACTGCATTCTTAATGCGAACGGACTATAGTTGTAAGTGACCTTGCCTTCAAAACTAGCGGTAGTAGCGGTCTCGGAATCGATTCCCGCCTTCCTGGTAAGGGCAAATAATTGTGTGCAAGCGCAAGTATTTGCTTCTGAGTCTTGGATGTTTTCTATTAATTTCTCTATACGTATAAGTATGTTTACCGTTGTCTAGTATCCTTAGTAGATACAAGCCTAGAGCTTAGGTCAATTTGTGTGGACAGAGGACAACCTCTGTCTTTTTTTTTTAAGGTTTTATTTAAAACAACTCAGCCTCAAATGAATAGCCAAGCACCAAAACTGACCATAAATTATATCTGTTACAACGTATGTTGCTTCAAATACATAATATTACAACAAATAAGGCCACGCGACACAAATGTAATTGTACGGTTTTGTATTTTGCCGTAAAGATAAGTAAATTAGTTAATAATTAGTTATTTCCATTACTAAATATAACTGTGATCAAACGTTTTTACATTCTATCCAATTATCTAAATGGCTTTTGGGTAAGTAACATTAAAAAATTGTGTATCGACCGTGAATGACTTTATCTATCTTCTTACTCTTCACTCTTGTCAATCAGAAACCAATTAACATAGGGCTACTTAGTTTGGTTATATTAGTTTAGTTAAATCTACAATAGCGCCTTAGCTGTTTAAAATAGAATAGAATGCCTTTATCCGTGGATGTCATAAGAGGCGACTTAGGGCCTGTTGTTTGATCAGTAGTTAAACTAACTAATTGTTAAATTTTGAAAAAGGAATTGAAAATTTGACACATTTCCTTGAGATTACTTCAAATTTTCGATTCCTTTTTCAAATTTTAACAATTAGTTAGTTTAACTACTGATCAAACAACAGGGCCTAAGGGAATAAAGGCTTGTAGTACTGTTAGGCCATGGGCTTGCAACCTGTCACTAATACGCTGATAAACATCTTAGCCTATTTGTGCAAAATATGGTTACAGAATTATCAACGAGTTTTTAAAGTTGTAGGTAATTATGTAGCTCTGCCTACCCCACTCTGGGATAACAGGCGTGAAGGCATGTGCAGTGTATGTATTATGTATCCATGGTAACGTTGTGATAATAATTGTGAAAATGTGAACCGACGCTATAATCGCGTGACTAGTTGTCAAAAAAAAATACTAATTTAGCTCCGGACCATACGTTTGTCACACCCTACAATAAGTCACCTTATCGTATTCACTCTTTTTTTTCCACGAAATAATTTAAAGGAGAACGTACAGACCTAGTTTTTAGAATAATCTACAAGATGTTTAAAAATCGTGACAATCGAATTAGGTTTAAATGGAGAGAAAACACCATCGTATTTTTTATGGAATTTTTTATCTTCACAATGACTGGGACCCACACCTTTACTAACCATGCTATGCCTAACCGATCGATCGCCATCGTTCCGAGTCACTGCGCACCCATAATGGCGGACACGGTGCACCGGCCACCGGCGGCGCGGGCGTCGATCGATCGTGGGGCAATACTGGTGCTACTGATCCATCCGATTTCGACAGGATTGTTGATGCTCATGTTTCCTGGCGTTGGGAAATGTAGATTTTTGACGCTAATCGTAAGTTCGTCACTAATAATTTGACCCGTGCTTGCATGTCGACAGAATAATTCTTACTTGGAAGCACTTTATGTATTTTAAAACGGATCCCTTTGACTGCCATACATATCGTTGGTCACAATGTATTGTTGGTCATACTTTTTTTTGTCATAACTTCTTTCAGGCTGAAGTTACAGTTTTTAATAAACGTTTATCGTGTAGATTAGTTAGGTTAAGTTAGGTTAGTTTTATAAAAATCTTGAAAAAATAATCGTGTCCTGAGGTAAAAATGCATTATGACTTGCGAAAATTATGACTCAAAACACATTATGACTAAAAATAATTATGGCAGTCAATAGAGACCCATTTTAAAATCATTCTCTTACTATTCCCTGGCTAGAGATCCAAACGAAATCAAACCAAAAATCCAACGTAAATTAATGGTTTTTTTTTGTGTTAATGTGTTGTTGTTGTGTTGACAAATTACATGAGACATGTAAGTTTATTTAACGACATTAGTACGTCTATTAAACGACGACATGTTTTATTTATTTCTCTAGCTATACAGTGTGTTACCAGCACCCTGGCTTTTTTTAAAGTACGTTAAAATAACGTATATCTGTAACGTAACTATGACATTAATTTAAATAATAAACAAATTTTCAGGTTTTGTTAACTTTGTAACAAAAATGTAATTGCCAGCAATGTAAAGCACAGCAATTTGACAAGTGTAATTTGACAGTCGACGGTTACTTTGATTATTATGATCTGCCCCCGTACCACGACATGCCTTGTACCAAGCAACAGCGATACTGATAACGATGAACACGCAGCACATGCACTACATTGAAAATGGACAGTATCTAAGAAAATTAATTGTGAAGTTATTTTAATTATTTTTTAATTGATAATACTTGCAAACAATTGCTAAAGCAACATATTATCGGCAGTTTTAATAAATGCCCGCATGCCGGTAACACACTGTAAAAGCATTTTTATCGTTATCAAGTACTCATAGTTAAAGCCTAGAGCTTAGTTTGGAACTTGGTCAATTTGTGTGGGACTATTTACTGATATTTATTTTATTTATTTAAATTGAAGCGGACAGTCCAGTCCAGTTTGCAGTCTTAGGATTGCATTGCAGTCTTGTGAATGCAAATGTCTATGGGTCACAGTTTCTACTTACTATCAGGTGGCCTGTGTGCTCGTTTGTCTTCTCTATGTCATAAAAAAAAAACTTGAAACATAGTTCGTGTTGAAGACAATCGACTAATACATTGTATTCTTCTGAGTTAACATTAGTTTAATTTAGTTTTTTGGACTTAATGCGTTTAAAGCAAACGCATTGCCCGATTAAGATGGAATGCCTCTATGGTAATAAAATAAAAAGATCAAAGGCCGGAAACTGAGGTCATTAAAAACAATGACGTACGTAAAAATGCAATGTTATCATAGCAAATAATTTGTAGTTTCACTAGCTAGACGATTGCATGCAGGTAATTGGTTACGTACCGGACTAATTGTATAACATTCCTCGTTGCAATTGTTACATATTCGCACATTTCGATATGTTACAGTTTTTAAATGTTACACTTACACTAAACAGGTACTAAGTAACGCATTATACTTTTTTTTCCGTAATAAATAGCCTAAGCTTATTTACCACCTTTTTACACAAACTTGAAAAAAAATGCACTAAAGGCGATATAAAATTAACTAAGTAATAATATACACGCTGTGCCAATCGGTCTGTCATGGTTGAGAAACATATAAGGCATCAAAGTCATATACAGTATGTAAACTTACTAAAACCATTTATTTGAACCCGAGCATGTCTAGGCGATAGATTAGGTTGGGGTATATAAATTATTGAAATCTTAACACTTTTTCAAATTTAAATAAAGAATGCACTAAACGCAAGTTCAATAATCTGTTACGATGAAAACATTACATACGGGTCTTATAATGGGCACTGAACAACGATGTAAACATTACACATGGGATGATACTTTTAGAGTTAACCGACTTTGAAAAAGGTGAGATGTTATAATTTTTATGCAATGATAAAATTAAAAATATTCGACACACACTAGCAAAAAATGTAGTAAAACACTTAACTCAACTAGCCTAGCAACTGGTTGAAAGAGATGGTTTTAGTAAGTTTACATACTGTATTATGCATGCAAGACGAATGTGCCAATTAAACTGCATTTATTCAAGTGCGCAAGAGCATCATATCTAAATCGTTGTAGCCATGCGTTTGCGCAAGTGTGTGATCATATACTAATAGATGACAATCGCTAAGACATTCAATCTAACAACGATCTAACGATCCGACAGGAAACGGTTTGTGTTGTTCTGGTGTTGCCACACAAATAACATTAGTCTTTGTTAAAAAAGTTCAGTGTGTATTTATATTGTTTTTATTCCACCTTATAAATCTATTTGACGCTAGTGTTTGTTACGTTACCTGTTTACTGTTACCGTTTTTTGTTTTATTTAGATTAGTTTTGAGTGAGGGTCCGTTTGAAAATTTGTGTTTTCTAATCTGTGCGCGTTAAAGCGTCGTGTCGTGTGTGTCAATTTTTATCGCCCGAAAAAATAAGAGGGAGTTCTTTTGATCTATTTAATAGTTAATACCATATTATCATCACTACATAGTATAAAACAAAGTCGCTTCCCGCTGTCTGTCCCTATGTATGCTTAGATCTTTAAAACTACGCAACGGATTTTGATGCGGTTTTTTTTAGTAGATAGAGTGATTCAAGAGAAAGGTTTTTATGTATAATAAATTTTGTTTTATGTACGTGTGTTATAGAAAACTCAAATAAACCGAAGCGAAGCGAGGGCGGGTCGCTAGTTTCAGGATAAAGTAAACACCAACCTTTGACATGTTTCTGGTGGGCCAGTTAGTTGACTGATAGAGAATGCCTTAAGGCATGAAGTCCGCCATTTGAAGTTTTCTTACATATGCAATAAATATTAAATAAATAAATAATATTCACTTTGACGTACTATTATATTGTTGCTAACTTAACCGCCATTACAATCAAGTAAAAAAGAGCTATCGTAATGTTGACAATACGATATGGAGGCAATATGGTTTTACCCAGTAGAATACAACCTAAAATCATTGTTGTGTTGACTGTACCGCTGCACACAAAGACCGCATCTTCAAGTGCATTTATATAAAAGTATGCATTGCAATTGTATGCATTTATGTGCGATGCTAATTAGCTTCGTCTTTAATTGAGACCGTTAAGAGCTAATTTCAAATAGATTGCATCATTTCGGAGCAGTGAAACGAACATGACTGTGTTTACAGAAAGCAAGAATGCAATGGTATAGAGGTCTTAAAGTGTTTGTCATATGATATGAGTCATATCATATGACTAGATTACTTACAGTTTGGCCGTTGTAAGAGGGCCGATTTGACAGCTGTCATCTTAGTACAAGATATAACCTCAAACTCATATTTTGTACTCAGATGACAGCTGTCAAATCGGCCCTCTTTTCTCCTTTTTTCTCTTTTTAAGTCATAGCATGTCTTTTTATGTGATATTGTAAATGAGCTCACGAATGGACACAAATCGTAATTTCAAGACTGCAATCTTAAGCTTTTGCTTGATGTGTGCACGTAACAAGTCGGAATATCAGTACTCCGAGCGGAGCAGCTCGATGAGTGCTCGAGCGCGCTCCGCTGCGAATATTCTCATCGAGCAAATGCTCACGTCAGTCGCTGCCTTTGAGACTGCAAATGTGTCGTTAATTCTAACCAGTGCTCTAGACGAGATTTCAATGTCACTCCAAATCTACCCATACGAAAAAAGGCAAGTCCGCCTATATTCAAGTCCAGAAGTTATTCATCCTAATACTCCTGTACCCTTACCATGAGTTACAATTACCGTACTCGCTAGCGAGTCGAATGCTCTGACCCTTGCTCTCTATAAGAATACTGCGAGCTCTGCGAGGGACAGAGCATTCGACTCGCCATCGAGGACGGCAACGGTAACTTATGGTAAGGGTACTGATCTCTACTAGGTACCATCTTACACCCTAATGCTTTCTACCAAGTTGTTGCATTGGCTCCGGCGTGGAAAGTACGTTAGTTGGAAAAATTACCAGTACCGAGGATTCAAAGCATTCTTGCATCTTGGTCCTCGCGTTGAACCCATCATGAGATGGCAAAAGCCCAGCTCATTTAACAACAGCTGTCCTGGCCTAAAGCAAGCCTAATGGTATTTCAAAGTACGCAACACTCTTTGGAGATATGACGATGTCATTTTGCAAAGCAAGACTCAAACACCCTACTAACACCAATTTTTAAAGTGACTACGAATCAAGTTGTGGAAAATTCTTAATTTAATACACAATAGCCAAGACATCGCAATTAAATGCAAATGGCGTAATTATAACCGTTATCTGATAGGTTATAATTATGGTTAACAACTGTCAAGGGCCACAGTTCACTCGTGGTATATGCAAAAACAATAGCGAAGAACTGAGTCTTTTACTTATATCTTTCAGTTATAACTAGCTACGACTGCATAAGAACAGCGCTGGGTATGTTTTTTGTCTCTTTTTGTTTAGTACTTGTTTTGTCCTTTCGTTAGATGTCTGAATAAACATTTATTTTTCTTTTCTTTCTTTCTTTCATACCTGCTAGTCCAGCTAATCACTTAAATTTTTTAACGTGCACTAACAACGACTAAGACTTATCCAATCACGTGACCCACGACCATGAACGAGTACCGATCAAGACACATTGTAAAAAAATGCTCTATCGGTTGCACTGGAACCTTATCCTTTAACCTGCATCCAAGCAGTAGTGTTCACATTGTTCTGTTCCAGTGTGGATCAGACCACCGGTGAAATTACTAGCATAGAGGCATTCCATCTTAGTCGAGTTAGCATCAGATTTTCAGTCTTAAGATTGAACTCTTCAGATTACAGTCTGAAGAATGCAAATGTCAATGGGTAAGCTAGATCTTCAGCATTAGGGACTGACTACAGAGAGAGAAAGATTTATTTTAAATGTAACAATTTTAGTTATTTTTATAATTTCTTGATGTTTACGGTCGGCGACTAGTAAAAGACTTCTTAATCTGAGTCATAAGCTGACTGTAAATAGCTTAGATACGTGAAAACACTGCCTTAATAAAACGCCGTGAAGTAAGTACGTGTACATACAAAGCAATAAAATTTTCTAGCCTAAAACCGGTTTATATTTGTATGGTTAAAACGCCGGTTACATGGTAAAAAGACGTACGACGTTTATTAAAAAAGGCGTAATGAAACATGTGCCGTTTTACGACGGTACTGAAAAATTCTAATTGACTTTTTATTAACTGATATAGGTAAGTACGAGTATAATGGAACATTTCACACCTCTGAAGTACAATCAGCTTCAAAATCTTCAAATGTCAAACCAAGAATAATCATCATACCTATAATACCTATGTCTTCCAAAAACATCTTAAATTAAAAAGTGGCAATTCTGTAGGGTCATCCCTTTCAAATCAATCTAATAAAAAAGGGATGACACTACAGTGTTGCCACTTTCTAATTTCAAGACTTTTTTGCCAGACCATACCTTTGCTTTGCTTTATTCAAATTGTATGTAATGACACTAATGACATGCATACTGGAACTTGCTGTTTGTGGCGGATATGACGTACCTACGTTATAACATAGCTAGAAGTCTAGGTTTATCTAATGATACGATATTATGACTTTGGTCTTAGTATGAATGTAGGTACCTACCTACCAGCTGTAAGTCAGCTCTGTATTTCCATGCTGCAGCATTTATGCTGACCTGATCGCCCAATGCCTTTAGATACAAATAGTTATACCTATTTATAGGTAAGTAGTTTGCACTTGGTTTGTTATTGTATAGGTAGGTTTACTTTATAAAACACAAACATAACCCCATATTTTTATATTTTTTTCCAAACTAAAGTAACGTCATATTGTGAGTTGAGTCTCTATTCCGCAAATTAACATTGTTATCTTTTAAGTTCTACCTAATACGTTATGTCCCTACCTTTATTTATAGCCTTACGTGCCTTATACTAATAAAGCGTTTCTTTACCTTAGATTATAAAGACAGCCTTATCTCTTGCAGACATTGGTTTATTTTGCATTTGTTTATATTTAAAAAATACCTACCATGCTTTTCCGTTACTAGCCAAAAGGCTTGTTTCAGTGTCAGAGATTTTGTTTTAATTGTGTCAGTGAAAATTAAAGTTTTATTTAAATTTGGTAATACAGGTAATACCTGTTATTGGTTTAATAAACCTTAAAGACCGATTTGATTCACTATAAACTGTATAAACCTTCTTACATAATCATACTTACAGTAGGTACAGTCTATAAAAATACTTAGTCCACTTAATTTATGGATTCCGTATATCTTTACTATAGATGCGCAAAATGTCAACTTCGTTTTGATGAGAAAGTTTAAACGCGCAAAAAAGACATCTTATCGGTATTTAGTTAGACTTCTAATAAGCCTTTTAATAGTTTACTACGCAAAAAACCATCAATTACGCAACGTAAACAATTATCCGACTCGAAAAACGTGTTTTACAAACTAGCTTCTAACTTAACTCTAACATAAACAAGATTTTAAATTTTAACTTACTTATAACTTTAGTGTAATCCCATGCCACTTCAATCCAAAACACATTCACGGCCACAAATTAAATTTCGTATATATTTTAAACACCAACGCGTGTCACTGGCAACTTTATAGCACTACTCAAAAAACCCATTCACGGCCACAAATTAAAATTCGAACGTATTTTGAATATCCACGCGTGTCACTGGCAACGTAATAGCCACAAAACTGACGTAATAAAAAGTAAAAGTGCGCACGTTGAGACGTGCGTCAGCGCACCTGTCTCGCGGTCGACTGCGCGAGAGTTTAATTGTATAGCGGCGTCTGCGCCGGTCAAGGACCGCTACCTGTTCGACCGGAAGGGCCCAGCATTCGAGCATACTCTGAAGCACTAGATTCGAAACTTTAGAAGCTGTATATGTCGGATCCCTTTGACTGCCATACATATGGTTGGTCATAATGTATTGTTAGTCATACTTTTTTTTGTCATAACTTCTTTCAGGCTGAAGTTACAGTTTTTAATAAACGTTTATCGTGTATATGTATATCATGTCTAGGGTACCGGCACCAATTGTTGGACACTTTTAGTTGAATGCACCAATAATGGACACTTAACTCTTAATCTCTTAAGGCTTGTATTAATGTAAAGCGATGGGCTTGCAATCTGTCTATAATACACTGGTAAATATCTTAGCTTGATTGTGCAAAATATGGTGACAGAATTATTAACAAGTTTTTAGAGTTGTTGGTACTTAATTCTGTAACTCTGCCTACCCCACTCTGGGAAAGAAGGCGTGAGCTTATGTATGTGTGTATGCATGTAAGGTTATAAATTGATTGTCTCAAAATAAATGGATAACCTTTACCTTCTATAACATATAGCGACCCGCCCTCGCTTCGCTTCGGTTTCTGTAAAACCCGTACATAAAACAGCATCTATTATACATAAAAACCTTCCTCTTGAATCACTTTATCTATTAAAAAAAACCGCTTCAAAATCCGTTGCGTACTTTTAAAGATCTAAGCATACATAGGGACAGACAGCGGGAAGCGACTTTGTTTTATACTATGTAGTGATAAATCTAGAATCAATCATTGAGCCTTGTTCGTTACTGGTTCTGACACTCTATGCATCTCTTTGCAGTAGCGCAGTCGAAAACAAGGGACAGATAAGCCTACTGACTTCGATTTTTGCTTTTATAATGCGGTCACATCACATCAGCGAGATTTGGCGAAGGATGGAGTTGGCGTCTCTTTCTTTAACATACTTAAGTAATTAATGAAAAGACAGTAGCCAATGAGACAGATAGAGGCAACGAATTGTAAAGTCGTAGAGACTTTAATTAGGTAAAATGACGAGATCTGCGTCGCTATTGCCTAACGCACTAGCAATCTCAATTGGCTTCAAAGCGGAACAATTGTTTTCATTTTGTATGCAGACAAGCCTTCGATTTTCAAAATGAAAACATTTGCGATTGCGAGTGCGTTAAGCAATGGCCCCTCGGGTTAGATTAGGTGAGGTTATGTAACAAAAGCGAATTAGCCTTACGATATGCCAGGCTTAGTTGACCCTTGGAGGCTATAGGAAACTGCAGTGGCTCGGGTAGAGATAACAGGTCAAAGACGATATGGCATGACGAAATACGATATTTTATGACTTAAGACAAAGTGGAGATGAGGCCAAGTATAATAAATGCTTATCATGGGTTAGCTGGAAGAAGTCCCTTTAAAGGGATAAGTTCACCTTCTTACATTATTTTAATCTTCATCGTATTGTTTTTGTTTTTTTATTTGTATGTACCTACATACATAATTGAGGTCATTTTTTTTTCTCTACACATAAACGCAAAACCTAAACTTTGAAAAAGCTAAAAAACCCCTAATCCAGGTAGCCAAAAGGCATTCACAAGAGCTTAAAGCTCATCTCGCGATGCCCCGAGTAAACACCGGCAGATGAAAGCTTCCATTACCGCGAGCTTTGTGCTTTCCGGATCTGGGCCATGTCGAATGGGGCTTTTGTTACCGCTAATCATGCCCTGGGAAAGCTAAGTAAGATGTCGTCTGAGCTTATGAGCTTTTGGAGAGCTTTTTGAACCTTATCTGTACATATACAGTTCTGGGGCATGTGATAATAACATTAAGTATGAAAATGTTTATTCCCCCTTATTATTGTATCTTTATCTTCATCTTCTTCTACTTCTACTTCTTCTTCTTCTCTTTCATCTTCTCCATCTTATTTTATTTTATCAGTATTGAACAAAATGACCTTTACAACATTGGATTTTATCATGTGGCTTTTTAAAAAACCCGATTCTCTCAACAACGACGGTCGGACGGACGAACGAGTGAATGTCCAAGCGGCGAGTTTAAGTAGTCCCGTCAGTGCCGACAAAACGTGTTTTAGCGCGTGCATTTTCAATTTAGCAGCATGGTTTCTGCCGACGGATAAGGCTGCTTAATTGAAAATGCACGCGCTAAAATGTGTTTTGTTCGCTCTGACGGGACTACCAAAACTCACCGCTGCGATTTCGCTCGTTCGTCCGCCCGTCCGTTGTTTTTGACTGAATAACACCCCAGGACTAAAGAGGTTTTAATATAATATAACCTACGATACTCTTTGGGTGAACACTAAATTGGTTTTTCGTTAAAACAATGAAGTTACGGTGTATTAGCTGCGTGCAACAAAGGTATTCTTTTATTTGCATAATTATTTGTACAAAACGCATTATAATTAATTATGTAGAATGTTTTAACTGTCTTGAGTTTTTTGAAAGCCTTTTGTGTATAGATTATCTAGGTACTTATCTACTCTATTGTTGTGGGTGCGTCATAGACGAAACCAGGCAAGAGTCATATACTGCCGTCCATTAACTAAAAGGCGGCTAAAGGCTCTTACGACCTTTTTGAGTTATATATACAGGGCGATTCAGCTACTTATTAGCTATCGATCTATCTAGGTTTGGTTTCAATATCTTTAAAAACAACCGAGATACAGCCTTCAGAAAAGCGGCTAAATGCAGATTTTTTGGGATATTACTACCAAAAAGGCGGTTATTTAACACTTACCTATCTTAAAGGCGATTAAAAGTCGATAACTGCCAATTTTTAAACGTAGCACGTGTTACGGTACAAGGCTTAAAAGCAGTTATTTTATTTTCCACAACTTAAAAGCGGCTATTGGACTTTAGCCATCTTATAACTTAAGAACGTAATATTCAACTGCAAAAGAAGTCCTAGATTAAAAAGCGGTCTATGCGTGTTTACATAAGAAATAAGCGGTTAAAATCCAATAGCCGCCTTTTTGTATGTAATTTTTTTTATTTTTTTATCAAAATACATACCTTAAAGGCCGTCACGGTTTTATAATCTAGAAACCAAAGTAATAAAAATCAATTCTTGCTTCATTCAATGGCGGCTATACGACATTGCCTAACTAAAAGGCGGCAACTCATTCCCCGCACAGCAGTCGCCCTATCCCCTGTCTCGCCTGTCGGGCTGACGGCGTCGGCCGAAGTCAGTCGCCGGAGTGCTTATCTAAAGAGCTGAGGGCCCAGACAAGATGCACTACGCTAGCTATCATTTCTCTTCGTTTAGTTTTTAAACCAATCGCGTCACTGGTAGATGACGTGATACGAAAAGTCACGTGATGTGCCAGTGACGCGATTCGTTTAAAAACTAAACGAATAGAAACGATAATTAGCGCAATGCATCTTGTCTGGGCCCTCTGGTCGCTTCGCAAGCGGCGCGGGCGTCGGTTTCCGCCAATTCCACCACGCTGCCTCCAAGAAAAACGTCTACGTAAAAATAAATTTCTCAAATGGCAGTTAGGTCTAGCTAGTACCTACTATTAAGTAAACTTTCGTTACTGTAGCTTGGTCCCCCGCTCGCTTTATAGTCGGGGAGCCCATGAAACTAAATCTAGTCCAATAAGACTACCGGATGAGATATATTACTATATATTTAGACGCGTCGTTAATGGGAGAACACAAAATGGCGGGTCCATATTGGCTAATATAAAATTGGTCTTTTGATTTTCTATGCAAATAACGATTTGTGACTATACTCATCATAACTCCCAAAAAATTTGCTTATACTTTTTTGTTCATACTTTTTTAAGTCATAATTATCGCAACTCATAAAGCAGTTTTTCAAAAAACAAATTTAAATTTTTATAATCTAACCAACCTAACGGAATTTTATCTACACGTAAGATACTTAAGAAATTGTGAAAAGTGTACGGTTCCATGAATATTGGCGTTATAAGTTCAGATGATTATAAGTTCCGATCATTTCTACTAAAAAAATATGAAGAGTATGAAGAGTGATCATTAGGTTGTAAAATTCTATGAGATACAATTTCGGAGTTCCAATAATCTAACTCGCAATTTTATATGAACTTTGGCGCTCCTGAAACAAATCAAACCGAACAAAACCCTGGCCGCAGTATTAAAAAAAAATCAAAGATTTTTTTAAAATCGGGTTTTTGATTATGATAAGACTCCCAAGTTTCGTTTATTCCTCGAAACAGGGGAGGTGTAGGACTATACGATAATGCAATGCTGCAAGCCCTCATAATTGGCCTTATCAGTGCCAGGAGCATGACAAAGACGCCTCGTACTTAGAAATCTAGTACGATTGACCTTCTTTAAAAAACCAATGCTCATCAGAAAGAGCATCAATTTCTGTGTCAGGAAAACCACTGCTGCATTTTCCAAACACTGGAGAAAGAGGTTGCTGCAGCGATTGAAGGTCATCCTTGGCGCAGCTGTATTCGATCAGACTACCGGATGAGATATATTAGGGCCTTACCTATCAAATTGGCGTTTTATATGGAGAATTTTATGAAAACTGTGGTTTTCATACATTTAATTTTACGGATTATTTTGTAACGTCAAATACAAACCAAACAAAATTCTGTCAGGAATATTGGACTTCTAACTTAGATTATACATTATCGTAATTACTTAAAAATATTTGGCTTCATAAAACTCTGCGTAATTGAAACACTTGAACTCGCAGCACATGAAAAGAATTGAGTTCACACTTAAATTTTAAACATTAAGTTAGAAATTTAATCATATTATTTGTATCTATAACCTTTGTAACATAGTGTATTCGTGAAATTAAAAAAGATCTTGAAAGTTAAAATTGAAATGACTAAATTCCGTACGAAAAAAAACGCCAATTTCATAGGTATGGACCTAATATATATTTAGACGCGTTGTTAATGAGAGTACACGAAATGGCGATGCTGCTATGCAAAAAACCTGGCAACGGTATTAAAAAAGAAAAAAAACAACGGTTTTCTATTTTACGATGAGACTCCCAAATTTCGTTTGACTATGCGATAATGCAGTGCTGCAAGCCCCCATCATTGTTCTTATCAGTGGCAGCACGATCTACCTTCTCAAAAAACCAATGCTCATCTCAAAGAGCATCAATGCAGCATTTTCCAAACACTGAAGGAGAAAGAGGTTGCTGCAGCAATTGAAGGTTGCCCTCCGCGCAGCTGTATTCGGCATTTCAATTTTGTCTGCGAAGTCGATTTTAACCTACTTACTTCTACTTCTAATTGGCGGATTGACTTGACATGTTGCATACAGGTTATTCCGACGACAAAACAATATTATGGTATCATCGAGTTGGTATTATGAGGAATACTGGAGGTGGTTATACGTAGGAACTCTTCAATACCTAATGGTAGGTTCATCAAATTTAGACTTGTTTGACTATTTTAATTTTAATAACGAGTCTGTTATAAGTGATACAAGTACAGTTGGTAAAAATAAATCGTGTCACAAAGACGTTTTTTTAAACCCTGACGCAAAAAAGAGGGGTGTTATAAGTGTGACGTGTAAGTCTGTGAGTGTGTGTGTTTCTGTCTGTGGCACTGTACCCCGTAAAGGGGTGAACCGATTCGGATGCGGTTATTTTTATTTGAAAGCAGGTTTTTTGGCGGTTTTCATAAAACCTAGCTAAAAAACCAGCTTTCAAAAAAAAAGAACGCATCCAAATCGGTTCATGTGTTTGGGAGCTACGATGCCACAAACAAACACTCAAATACATAGACATAGAGATACACGTTATAAACGAACACCCCTCTTTTTATTTATTAGTTATTGGATGTCTGTTAACCGCAGAAGGTTTCGGTTTTATTTTGAGATTAGGTTTGATATTCAACTTGTTTAAGTTCCAAGTGTTTTAACTGATGACAGCCTTCTATTTTAAGAATGAGCAATTGATCTCTTTTTGTTTTTATAAGTTTAAAGAAAGGTATTATTTAGTAGCTAAGCAATAGAAAGTTACGCGTTTAAACTGTGATTTTATCAGTATACCTTTGCAATTTGTTCCTTTAATATAAAGTTTTATATATTTTGTATGAATGAATTTGATTTAAACATAGTAAATGGTGTTTTTATTAAGTTTAATTTCGCTGCGTTTTTAGCAACTACCCGAAGTCATTGGATGTAGTAACATACTTCGATTGCAATCCATAACAAAAAAGCAGTTATTTTTATTTGTTCTTCATTTAACTGCCTTTTTCTCTAGCATTGATGATACAAAACTTATATTAGATTCTGCCATATGCAGTCATTTTAAACTAGAAGGCAGTTAAAGTCGTATGGCCGTCTTATAGTCATGTCTGTTTGCACAGGATTAACTAGGCATACATAGCTAAAAAGCGGCTATATCATGTAACCGCCTTTTAGTTATGTTTTTCATATAACTTTTTTGTATTTGTACAATCTATGGTGGATAACCTAAATTACTGAACTAGAAGGCGGCTAAACATACTTTAACCGCCATTAAGCTATGTAACGTAATTCATAAAATTCTACGGTGTCATAGCTAAAAAGGAAAATCGAAGATTTCAGCTATAAAAACAAGGAAAACCGTATCAAATTTATATGTATAAAATAGAGCAAGTCTCGAATATTAGTATACAAAAAAAAGTACAGGGATATCGCTCACCAGTTTTCAGAGACATGGTTTCCCATGTTTTTTGGCCATAACTCAAAATGACCCTCTTGTATTTAGCCGCCTTTTAGATAATGGACGGCAGTATATATGTATTGTATACATAATTTTATTGTGACTTATTTATTACATACATACATACATAAACTCACGCCTTTATTCCCAGAGTGGGGTAGGCAGAGGTACAGAATTAGCAACAACTCTAAAAATTTGTTAATAATTCTGTAACCACATTTTGCACATTTAGGCTAAGATGTTTACCAATGTATTAGTGACAGGATGCAAGCCCATCGCCTAACAGTATTATTTATTTATAAACACAAATCTTGCTCGTTTAACTGTATAGGATTTACCTATTATTATGATTCGTCAAAAATGTGTCACTATAAAAAAAAATACGTCATAATTAGCGGCCAGTTTTTTTAGTCACTTAGCGGTTGCGGTCTTGAAGTTTTTTTTTAATTATTCATGTTCAAGGTTATAAAGAAAAACATTTAATGAGTAAATTGTGGTGTACCTATAGTACTGTTAGGCGATCGGCTTGCAACCTGTCACTAATGCGCTGGTAAAAATCTTAGCCTGATTGTGCAAAAGAGTTGTTAGAGTTGTTGGTAATTCTGTAGCTCTGCCTGCCCCACTCTGGGAATAAAGGCGTGAGCTTATGAATGAATGAATGAATGACCTAAAACCAAGGCAACAATGACACAAAAACAAACTGACGCACAATAATAGCCCTTACGTTAGACTTACTTTTGTAAATGTTACTGGTGGCAGTGGTAGGCCCTTGTGCAGGGTCCGTCCGGATCGTTACCACCATCTTATTCTTTAACATACCACCAAACATCAGTCGCATTGTTGTCCGGTCTGGGGATAAGACAACCGCTGAATTTACTAACATCGAGGCATTCCATCTTAGTCCTCTGGGTTGGCAACGCATTTGCGGTCTTTAGATTGCAGTCTTAAGATTATTGGTCAGATCACAGATCCCACTTACCATCAGGTGGCTGTACTCGTTCGCATTGTCCGTGCTATTAAAAAAAATCGTCGTTCCCTCGAGAACTGTCCAAGTTTTCGGGATACAAAGGACTCTTGTATATCCATTTCCAGGTTATAGACTATGTTATTCATAAACGCGCTATAGCTAAAGCATGCTTCAAATATGAGTCGTCCTTACTGCCGTGATATATCTATAATGCCGTTATCTAACAAATTCTTGTTTTAAAAATCGCAAACACAGATTGATAGAGATTTTTTTCTCATTAAAATAGCATTATAAGTAAAAAAAAAAAAGATGTCAGATAACGGCATTATAGATATATCACTTATCACTAGACCCCGGTATCGGAGGTGCAAAATGGTAGCTGTCAATTTCGAGCCATTACTAGGGAAGGGTAAACATTGTTTTGAAATATTAACTTCATGTCGATAAACATAGTTATATGTCGATATTTTATTATATCATAATGATAGCGTTTATTCTATAAAGTAGGACTATATAATTACAAAACCAACATGTATTGAACATTTTTATTATTTACAAAAAAAAATCTTTCATCATTAAGAAGTTTTAGTTATCTTCTTAGCATAAAGCATTCATAAATAAATTTAAAACAAAATATAAACTCTTTTATATTCACCAAAGGTCATACCATGTTCTTGATGAATGATCAGATTCTTTGCAGTAAACTAGTGTAGTTACAATAAATATACACAACAATTATAATATCTTACAATTAGTCATATTTATCATTAGAGATATATGTCTCGTAATATATTACTAAAATTTGTTCTAAGTTAATGGGTGTTAGACTTCTTCTTCTGTAGTTGAAAATCCACTTTAAGAAAGAAAATGACTTTTCTACTTCGACAGAAGTAATGGGCAAGAAATTACATTTGGCGTAATTCTGTACTGTATTCTTATTTACATCATCAGTAATTTCAACACTTTTGCCATCCAACAAACTTTGTAAAATTTGTATAGTTGTGAACCCAGGATTTTTTTGCAATACATTCCGCATTTTTAAATAAATAAGTTTTCCGATTGGATGCAAACGTAATAAGGAAAGTTTTTTTGTTACCTCGAGTATTACATCTAAGGATTCTTTTAAACAAAGGTTTGGATCTTCTAGCTTTGTTATTGAGATCGATAAAATTCTAAATTTTTTATCGATGAAATTGATTTCGTTTATCAGATTTGCATCAGAGAACAATCTTTGTGCTTTGGCTATAGCAGCAGCTTCAGAGGATTTCAATTTAGAAATAATATTCTTAACCTTATGGAAATGATCTTTATAATAGCTGACAGCTTCTATCCACGTGCCCCATCTCGTGATGATAGGTTCAGGAGGAAGAGGAGTATTAGGATATTCTAGTTTAAACACTTTAAACATGTCTATTCTTTTAGGGGCTTTTTTAAAAA
The DNA here is from genome assembly GCA_963966035.1 of Acleris laterana. Lineage (NCBI taxonomy): Eukaryota > Metazoa > Arthropoda > Insecta > Lepidoptera > Tortricidae > Acleris > Acleris laterana. The sequence continues at coordinate 20,028,479 of OZ014440.1, forward strand.
CTTTTTTAACAAAATTTATTAAACTATTTACCTTCGGATAAGCTTGTCTCACGGCTTCAGCTACCCTGTTTAGGCCATGAGCTACACATGTCAAATGAGTCATATTTGGGTAGCTTTTCTTTAAATTTTTACCCGATGTTACCATGTATGACCCCGCATCAGTCACGAAAAATAACAATTTATCACAGTTTTGTTCGTAATTATGGCCCCATAACTCGCGAAGCACCTCATTTACTAGATTACTAATCGTGATATTGTTAGTTGAGTCTAATTTTCGTGAAGCAAAGATGTGGGGCTTAGATAAATAATTTGTTAAAGCTCCAACTATCACATTAGCCACTTTTTTACCCATTGAATCTGTAGTCTCATCAATGCTCAAATATATATATTCGTTGGACAGTTCTTCTTTTATAGCATCTTTTTTCTCATTAAATACTATAGGCAAGTAATTTTTGCGTAAAGTTGATTCTCTCGGTAATGTAACATCGCCATATTTTTTATTGAGACAATTGTCCATGAAACTTCTGAAGTTTGGGTTTTCCAATTTGGTCCAAGGTATGTTACAACTGATGAAAAACTTTACCAGATCTCGGTTAAAGTTAAATTGATCTTCATTTGTTTTTTTGTGAGTAAAGGTTTTCAAATGCCTCTCAATACAAAATTTTGTTGGAGTCAACACGGAGTTGCAAGATATACAATATACTATATCGTCCTGGTTTACAAGTATTGGAATGTCCTTTATTAAATAATCAATGTGACTAGGACACGCGTTGATGATTTTCTCTTGATGGCATTTCGACTCCATGTGCTTTTTAATATTCCAAGATCTGGAAATGATGTGTACACTGCACACTGTGCAGTAAATTTTTTCATTCGTTTTTTGGAGTTCAGGGTGTTCTGCAAGAAGTGACTCCATTTTCTATGGTATAAATGATTTTAGACGAATAAACTCGTAAACAGCTATTTAATCGAAGAAATTGTTGTAAAGTGACAATGATTATCTATTGACGTAAATAATTTATTATCAGTATAAGTGGCCAGTATTAATCTCTATTGAAAAGGTTTATCACAAGAGTGTTTATGCACTGCTCTGCAACTCGAAACATAAGAAAAGTAATAGCAACCATAGATATATATTTTGTTGTACAGTCGAGTTCATAAATATGTGTACACTTTATATTTTTACGATCAATGATTATCATAGATCAAAAAAAAATAACTGTGTACAACCTAATGTATAGAAAAATCGTGTATCGATATCAACATCAAAAATATGATTACCCATCCCTAAGAACTTGACAGCTACCATTTTGCACCTCCGATACCGGGGTCTACTTATCACGGCAGCTTAAGTGTCATGGTGACATTAAAATTCGACGAATAAAGACAAAACATGGCTTAGAGCTACCCCACGGTTACCCCACATTTATTTTTAATTAATAAGGGCATAAGGAACGACTTAATCGTCACTGACTCTGAGAGCGGCCAATAGTGTACTTACCATGTATTAAGGTACTTTAAAATACAGTTAGCAACAGATCATGTCATAGATTATAAAAACATAACCAAAAAAACCAAAGACTACGCACACACTCCACAGTCCATAACCTCTATGAAGCATCAACCTCATTCAACAACAAAAAAACAAAATGGTTGACCTGACAACGGCTTGTTATTGACAAAATTCTGACAGTGTTTTCTAAATCTATATTTTCTGAACGCTCGAAACCTAATGTTTTAAATATTTATTGTATATTAAATAATTATGAAGCTGTTAAAAATTCATATGAGGTATCATCCCCCGGGTATTATTTTGGAATACACGCAGAAAGGTGTGGTAAAGAATAAAGAAATTGATCTATTGGATTTGAACAGCAAGTATGATGATTAATGGATGTATTTGTAAATATGATTGTAGCTAACATTAAGTATCTTGTTTTTACATACCAATGCCATGTATTTTCAATACATGTAAAATTGTCCCGCGACTGACTGGGTTATAGACGACGCACAGCCTAAATCGCAGAACCTATAGTAAAAGGCAGATAAGAAGTCAATACTGACACCTGTAACCACAGTATAATTTATAACCTACTAGCCTCTGCCGCCCGTATGTGTAGATTTCAATTATCGTTATTCGCATTTATAATATTAGTAGGATAACCCATTCTTGGGTTTTAGGTTATAAATTGTACCAGGATGACAGGAACCACCCACCACTGCACCGTGTGCTGACATTCCTTAACGACATCATGGACAGCGACACCACAGTAGACATATTTTTTAACTCTGAGTCTAGATTCCTTACTTTGGCCAGCCGTCACCTGGAGTCTATTGTCTCATCAAGCTCTGTTTGCATGTAGTGTTTTTGTAGTTACTTATAACTTAGTTTTAGTAAATATTGTTTCTCCGTGATTTGATTAACGTGTGTGGCTTGACTGTTAGCGATAATTATACAATAAATAAATAAATAAATAAATAAATAAGGAAGCAGGATTGAGTTCTTATCTGTCTTTTATTGCCTCTAGAGGAATTTGAAATTTGGACGAAATGTCTTGGGTTTTTTACAGTCAGCAGCAGTAGAAGTAGCTACGCAACCGAAGAGGTCAAAATGATCTGCACTCGACTCTATTGTCAAGAGAATACGTCGTGTCTAGATCATTCTGAGCATGTTATTCAGCTTAGCTACTTTTGATGCTGACTGTACCCTAGGTATACATAGAAAAAAATACCAGGAATCGAATTCGTAACCGCTATTACTAGATCAATACCAACTAGAGTCTAGTTACTAGACGAACCATCAATTTCCAGAACTGACGTCAACGCCACAGCCCACGCCCTCTTCGACAAAGAGGTTCTCCTCACGGAGGAAGTGAGGGAACAGCTGGAGCAATGCCTGGTGACGCTGAAAAAGCGCGTGGAGCACGAGGGCCCGACCGGGAAGCGGTTCTACATCTACAAGACGCTGCTGACCCACGTGCTGCCGCTGACCAACGTGGCCTTCGACAAGAGTGGAGAGAGGTAGAGCTTTCTCTCTTGAATCATCTTAGTAAACTAATCTGTAGCGAGATGACTGTCTTACGACACGACACAACAAACGGCATGTTATCGAGAACAGTAATCTCTCTATTTTCATCCCAAAATGATTCGGAAATGAGATATTGACAAAAAACTGTTGACGGGCCCCACCTTTTCAATATATTGTCGGTTCGAGCAGGTGAAAATACGAAAACAGCTCGTAAAATTAATATACAAAATCACCAATTTTCAAAATTCCCGGTAAACTGTCCGTGTTCATTAGGTGTAAGAGTTCAGAGTTCTAGAGATGTCCCTTTCAGACTAACGTTACGTGTAGACTAAAAATAGAACCATCGGAAGATTGCAGAACGGGAGCCTAAGTAATTAGACAAGATGAGTAAGATAAACGTTAGCGATTTTAGTATTTTTTTCGATTAGATTGCCAGCTCAAGTCATATAGATTTTGTCAGTTGCTTAGCCCCCCTGAACTAACGTCAGAATGCGTCGGACATTCATCTGCATACATTATTTCAGTTCTCAGCCGCCAGTCAAGGTTGAATTTCAATTGCCTTATTTGTTGTAAATCTGTCTCCGTACACACCTTCCAAGTGTCAGATTAAACTCATGAAAAAAAAACTAAACGTCAATAAGAAAAAAAAAAACTTGATATGAATACTTTATGTCAATAAGATTTTAACATATAACCACACATTGACCTTTAATTTCATACAACCCCATGATGTTCTCAATTCTCAATTCTTTATTGCTTCTATAAGTTATACAATACAGATTTTAGGTAACTTATAACTATTTATAAGGTATGAGATCTTTATGGACCTTGGTAGGGCACAGCAACTTACAAACTAGTGAGGGACTTGTTTATTAACAAACAATACAATAGTTCCTTTTTTTAAATATGAACGATTATATAAATGCATACTTTAAGTAAATATGTTTACAAAGCCATCTTATCTAATAAATATTTCTTGACTGTGGTGTTAGTTGGTTCCTTATAAATAGGTCTTATTACGATGTAGGTGGCACAGGACCCTAAATGAATGTATTGTTGACACGTAGTTGGCAGGTTTTTTGAATATTCTTAGCGACTTGCTTCTCAATCGTCGAGGAAATATCAACGGTCGAACATGGGCTGCACTGCGCGTTCGTAGACATGCAAGGTGTTCAGTTACCTACCACTTTCGACCGATCTGCTTCGGCGGCAAACCCGTCTGTATTCCTGGAATTGTACAACCTTAGTATTTTCAAGGCAAGAGTTAATATGCTTTATTCTGGTTTACCATTCTCAACTTTGTCGTCACTTAACATCCCTTACCATGAGTTACAATTACCGTACTCGCTAGCAAGTCGAATGCTCTGTCCCTCGCACTCTATAAAAAAACTGCGAAGTAAGGGTACTTTACAGGTGAGACTGACTGAGGTCAAAGGCAAACCAAATTAAATCCGTTAATTTCTTACGATTATTGAAAGAACTTCTAAAGGTTTGGTAAGTTTTATTTTAAAACAATCCTAAAAATAAACGGTTTTAGAAAGAAAAAAAACATCTTGTGAAAAATTGGCAAATGAACAGACGGAACGAATATTTTTACTAAAGACTGTTAATAATTTGTCGGCAAATTAAGTCAAACATTTAAAAAAGAACTAACAGGCTATTACAGATACTAAGAACTACGAGTAATATAAAGATCAAATGGAAACCATTTGATCTACACAATCATTACCACAGATCGATATTGTCCGCAGATTTCACTTCCTCTAGCGATCACGCGTGCTCTCACGGTTTCTAGTTTCTAGTCTATTTTTGTTCCCTCTCAGACCTTTTATGCATGCAGCATGCAGTATGGGTATTGGTGTCAATACCACTACGGCTAAGGCTTGGAGCTAGGTAGACTTGACAGTTTAGTATACAATAAATATTTAGTTTATTTATTCTTTTTCCGTTTTTCACTTAATACTTTGCCATTTAACTTTTAAATAGCCTATAATTTTTAATAGCCTATAGGCCGTGTGCTTGATGTCTTAGAATAGTGCCACTCTGTGTCTTCCCGTGGAAGTCGTAAGAGGCGACTAAGGGAATAAAGGCTTGTAGTATTGTTAGGTGATGGGCTTGCAACCTAGTCACTATGTGTAAATATCTTAGCCTTAAGTCGAGTCCGCTGCGCTGTTAGGTCCACCCCCCTGCAGGCGAACTCGGGTTACTTGGGGGGATGTTATTCACCCCACGCGGCAAACATGTTAGGAAAACATAAATAACCTGGCGCAGCAGACCAGGCTTTAATCAGCGGGGCTTCCAGCACTGCATTGTCGTATAGTCCTATCCCCTCCCCTGTTCCGAAGAATAAATGAAACTTGGGAGTATTATTATAACACTAGACACAGGACATACAACAAAAAAATAGCTTTGCCAGGTGTTTTGAATTGCAGCATTGCCGTTTCGTGTTCCGCCACTAATTATACATAGGTATATATCATCCGGTAGTTTTATCGAAATAGTTTTAGTGTCGTGGGCTCCCATATGGTTCCACTATGCACCTTTTGCCTACATTTAAGACTGGTCTGCTGTTATATAAGTTGCTCTGTTTATTGCCAGATGCCTGTCCGGTAGCTACGACCGCACCTGCAAGGTGTGGAACGTGGAGACCGGCAAGGAGCTGAAGACGCTCTCAGGACACCAGAACGTGGTATACTCGGTGGCTTTCAACTTTCCTGCCTGGTTAGTATTGTAGTTAGGGAAGGCATTTAAATGTAGGTTCGATAATATAATAAGACTAACGAGCGTTTTTTGTCTCTAATACACATTTTTTCTTTCTTTTGTTTTCTTTCTAATCAATTTGCCTTTGCAGCAACCGCGTGATTACGGGCTCCTTCGACAAGTCGGCCAGGGTGTGGGACCCGGACACTGGGGAGTGCCTGGCAACCCTCTGGGGACACACCGGCGAGGTCGTGGCGGCCACGTTCGGTGCGAAGGGGGACAACGCCGCGACTGGCTCCATGGACAACACTGCCAAGCTGTTTGATGTGAGGACTGGTAAGCGCAAGACTGCCGTCATAAAATGCATAATTATTTTTCTATTACTTACTACTAATTAGTACTGGAGAAAATTCAGAGTTTTGACACATTTTCCTGCTCAACTACGCGTGAATACATTTGTTTCTTATCGTATGTTAGATTCATTGTTTTATATAACGCTAGGTTAAGTTTTACAATTGTATATTTAAAAAACGACTAATTGTTGAGTTTCATGCGGCGTTTCTTCTCAGCAGTGGTCTCTTGCGAAGCGCTGGTAGATTTTTGACGTGTAAAAGTGCCCGTGCGGCCTACTTACTGAATAAATATTTTTTTTTTATCTTTTTAGCAGTGATCGGAATTAGGTGAGCCAAAATGTCTGATCTTCGCAAGTGTACGAGTAGTAATATTAAATATACTTAAGTACATGTTTTTGTCTACAGTACGGAATGTTTTATGTTAATTTAACACTTATATTATAACTATTTCTAGTTAAATTTTTTAATATTTTCCTCACACTTAAAAAGGAACCTTCTAAACCTATTTTATGTACTTAACTAGCAAAGTCGAATATTTCTATATGTTTTAATACAACGGTAACATTAACATTCATAAAAAAATAAAAGAAAAATCCTTATATCAAGCCCTTTTTACTACAAACTAGCATAGACCTATTACCATTACTGTTTGTGTTGTTACGTTTTTTTTTAAAGTCCCTTGTTTATTTACTACATGTGAGTGGAAGGCTTGGAAGGGGCCGCCCTAGACGTACTTTTTCGTGTCAAATCGGAGAAATACTGGAAAAGGGCCGAATCTTAAGTACCCGAAACCGACGTGCGTCCGACTCGATGTATGAATGTGGAAGAAGCGAAAGAAATTTGTCAAGATCGTAGCAAATGGAAAGAAGTGATCTCTGCCTACCCCTCTGGGAAACAGGCGTGATTCTTACATCTGGGATTCTTTTCTACGACGGCAAACGATATTGCTTTTGACCCGCTATCGTATTGTCAACGGTTTGACAGCTCTAATTTACGGCAGTAATGGCGGCCGAGTTAAATCAATACCACAACACTTCAAAAGCAATATTGTTTTTCGTCTATGTCCAGTAATTGATGTGTTTGGCTCACAGACCACTTACCCTATAGACTCCGCATACAAAGGCGCCCCCGTAAGCCATGCTTATGCTCACAGAACACTAATTGGTTGCCATGGTTCTATTGGCGCGCACCACGACGCGCACACTTGATTATTCGTTGACTTTGAACTAGCCAATCACGGTGCACTTTCCGCCCCCCGCGCCCCGCCATTTTGGCTTAATGAGATACTAGACAAACTTTACTGTTCCGAAGCGGAGTCTATAGGGTAAGTGGTCTGTGGTTTGGCTTATATGATCGTTGTTCCAGGTGAAGAGATACACACATACACCGGGCACACGGCGGAGGTGATTGCGCTTCAGTTTGACCCCAATGAGGGCCAGCGGCTCATCACAGGTTCCTTCGACGGCACCATCTCTATGTGGGACACGAGGGTCAAGGAGTAAGTGGGTGTTTCGAGGGATGAAGGGGGTTGAATTATGAAAGTATTGTACCAGATTGGGAATATAGCTGTGTTAGGCGATGGGCTTGGAATGACGCAAAGTATTGTTACAGAATTATCAACAAGTTTTTGGAGCTGTAGGTAATTCTGTAGCTCTGCCTACCCCACTCTGGGAGCAAAGGCGTGAGTTATGTATGTATACGTAGTTATGTATGTAGAGGTATGTATGTGCGTAATTAGGAAATGATGAAGTTTTCAATTGTGTAACGAAAGCTAATTTCCGTTAAGCATTAAACTAAATAAATAACTTTTTCTTTATTACATTTTGGCTATGTACAAAAGATACTCCTTTGCAAAAATAATAGCAATTTCATTGATTACATTTGTGAAGATAGTCGTACTAGGCGTTTTATGATTAAAAATCAAGAGGAATTTTAGTAAATTCAAAACATTGAATTTGGATGTTCCATGTATTTTAACTTAATCCAAGACTACCTACCTATTTTAACTGGGAACACTAGATAACTCCGAAGAGTAAATAATTCCGAATTGATCAGGAACCCAAATTTTCAGAATTCCGAATGCAATGTTTTGATATTATAATATTTGATTTATTTTTTGATATTGCTTGTTAATCAATCACAACCCCTCATAGTAATTACATTACTTTAATCTAAAATAGCTCCCGTAAAATTATCAAACCTTTCAGAAAAAATAATTCGGAATTTTTGGGTGTTCCCATTTTAACTTTAAAGTCGGATATTAGGATTAACATTAAAAACGTACATTTTAGGTGAGTGTTACAAATCATAATTATATAAATTGCTAATCTAGATAAGAACCTAATTGTTTGTTTTTTTGACGAGTTGAACTTCCGCTGATTAACCTTTGATCTTGCCTAATAAGTAAGTAATTAGATTTACAACTTTAAGGGTTCGGTACCTCAAAAGGAAAAAAACGGAACCCTTATAGGATCATTTTGTTCGTCCGTCCGTCCGTCCGACTGTCGGTCAAGATCATCTCGGGAACGCTTGGAGGGATCGAGTTGAAATTAAAACCATATACTCAGGTCTACAGTCTTGAAGCTGTGAAAAAAACAAACTTCTAATTTAACGTAAAAAAATATACGGCCGTTTATGATGCAATTTATAGGATATTTTCCGTAGCCCTATAACTATGAAATTTGGCAAGTTATACCGTCTTATACTACAAGTATAGGGAAAAATCTGAAAAGTATACATTTTTAATTAAATCACAAATAAAACAGGGTCTTTACGCAAGGAACTGCGGTCCAAATTTTGAATTGAGTATCATGTGGAGTATCGTATGAAAATCTTAAATATGGAACCCTCGCTGCGCAAGTCCGACTCGCACCACCCTGACCACTTTTTTTTTAAATTGATTTCTAATTATGTCGATATGACAATTCTCACTTCATCCTTCTGACTTTGACGTTTCTCACCAGCCGCGTGTCAGTCCTCCGTGGGCATGAGGGCGAGATCTCCAACGTGCAGTTCAACTGGGACAGCTCGCTGGTGGGCTCCTCGTCCCTGGACGGCAGCGCCAAGCTCTGGGACGCGCGCCAGAGCTCCTGCCTGGCCACTGTCTCAGGACACTCTGACGAGGTAGCCCCAGTGACTAGCATGGCTCAGCTTTTGCTGGAAAGAACTGAAAATTATCCAATTCTGATTTTATGCAACTCCACACTTCTCTTTTCTTCTGCTGGACATCTGAAAGTCTTCCACTTTCTTCTCTTCACCAGGTCCTGGACATCTGCTTTGACTGGGCGGGCCAGCGCATGGCGACGGCGTCGAGCGACTGTTCCGCGAGGGTCTACGACGTACGCGCTGACTTCAAGGAGCTGGCCGTCATGAAGGGACACCGCGAGGAAGTCTCAAAGGTCATCATTTCAGCTAAACTACATCTACTACAGGACATACCCCCAAGGATCGCCACAACGACTGGTAACGTGCTACCTGCATCAACCGGGTTCCCACAACCTTCATGTGTTGGAAGGTGAATCTCAAAGGCATTCTTAACTAATTCTCTAATGATCTTCATTAGTTCTAATGGAGTGATAGATTACATATTGATATAGTCATAGGTAGACCATCAACCTGGTGATGACAACAGGTATCTGCTGGATTCGACCCAGAATTGGTGGAAGTACCAGCCGGGTTTAAATCTATGACCCTGGTTCCTGTTTAGGGTACATTGCGCAGTTGATATGAAGTCCAGTAATGTAGGAATACGCCTTTTCAATGAGTACCAAATTGCTACTATCATGTTTTTGCCCCACTGGGAACTCAGGGAATCCAAGCTCAGGTCCCAAAGACATGATTTATTTATAAAGGCGCTTTTGTTGAATAAATATATTTCATTTCATTTCATTTCTTTGTAAAATGAGGGGTGCGCCCTGAACTCTGACCATACCCCAAAAAGAGTTTTAAAGATACTAAACTTCTGATCACCCCTTGTTTCCACCAGGTGTGCTTCAGCCCGGCTGGTGGCTGTCTATTGACCGCATCAGCTGACCGCAGCGCGAGGATATGGAACTCCAACACTGGCAACTGCACTCAGGTACTAATCACTAGCGTAGCGTCCTCAGGATTGTTCATGATGAGGGTACTAACCTAGTACTAGTACTATAAGCCGTTAACCGAAGGTACAGTGTGTAGGAACAGGTAGCTATCAGCATTAAAGTAACGATACTCAATACACTACGGCGTCTACGGCTCCTCAGTACGACTGAGACTTTCGAGAGTATTTAAAATGCAAAAAAAAAATGCGATCTAATAAGTATTGCGCGCATTTTTTGATTTTTTGTCAGGTTAGGATAGCAATCTCATTCTGCAATTGTTATTGCTAGTCTAATTCAAATTGTTTGATGAAGAAGTCTGAAGGTAGACAGGAAGGGACTGGCAACAGAATATCCGCTAGAATTCACCTAGATCCACTATGATCTGAATCGTCAGAACGGTCTCGTTGGCCAACAAACTGACGACAAAACAAAGAAAAGCCTGCATTTTTTCCAGAAATGGGTGTAAAAAAATGAATAAAACGAATATCATATATTTATATGTTTCTCTGTAATGTTTTTGTTTGGTTTACAATTAAAGTGTTTTGTATTGTATTGTATTGTATCAGGGGATGTGACAATCTCACACCAATTGGCCTAGTCCCAAACTAAGCTCTAGGCTTTTATTATGGGTACCAGGCGACGATAAACTTACTTATATAAATAAATTGTATTTATTAAAGTGATTAAATACTTAAAAAAATCACAAAAAAAATTGGTTCCTTCTATCAAGATTGTGATTGTTGTGCAAAAGCGTCTTGATTCCATATGAGCCTAACAAGACGATAGACGCATTAACTAAGATGTTAGTTGAATCGCTAAAGAACTTACTGTTTGGACTATCAGTTTTGTTTGATATAGCCAATACGATAAATATCGTATTCATTTTATGTCAATCGAGAGAAAACCTCTTTTGGTTGACTCACATTTTTTTGAGTGTACCCAAGACTCTCGTACAAATACTCGCGCTCATCACTCAAATATTTGGGAATATAGGGAATCGAACCTGAAACAGCTAGCTTCGTAGGCAAGGGCACTACCAACTAGACTACCGCATTGTCAACGTTTATCTTGACTCATTTGCATAATTTTAACCCCATTAATCAGTTTCTAGCGGAATCGTCATTAGTTGTAGGCGTTGTAGCCCCGTTTGGGGAATCGGTGGTCGCAGGTTCATAGCAGTTCGATTAACATACAAACATGACTCGTTGACGACCTATTAGTTCAGGTGTGGGCGGCCAATCTACTCCAGTTCCTCTAGTCGTGAGTGAAGGTGACTCACTGAGTAAGTGATGTCATTTGACATGGACTAGTTAATGCGTTTTAAATTTCTAGAATAAACAATGAAAATAATACACTAACCGTCTTATTTATAACTCATAATAGCTAAAGTATGTTCCACGTGCAGTGACCTCATCTTTAATTGTGGCATGAGTATTGTACAAAATACTCAAATAAATTTAATACTCCGAGAACTTAAATATCGACCAGCATATGTATTACCCAAATTTACTACTGTGCATGGAAAACTAACAGGGGAATACTTAATACCAAGTGTCTTTAACGAGCTACCCCGGGATATCCTTTTGAATTAGTACAAAAATCCACACCATTGTAAACGTACCCTAAAAGTCGCTTACCTCGGCTTACTTTTCGCATTTACAACATTATTATTATTATTATTAAGAGCCGGATGTGTCCTACTGCTGAGCAAAGGCCTCCCCCCACTTTTTCCATGTATCTCTATTCTTTGCCGTCTCTGGCCAGTCCTTCAAAAAGGAATCCAAGTCATCCCGCCATCGCCGACGAGGTCTGCCGCGTTTCAGTTTGAGTGGTTGGGCTTCCACTCTGTGGTGACTTTGGCCCACAGCTCGTTCGGCATGCGGCAGACATGGCCAGCCCAGTCCCACTTCAGCTGGCCCGCCTTCTGAGTTACGTCGACTATTCGAGTCATGGAGCGCAAGGTGGTGTATTCGCTCACTCCCAAAATACCAGAATTTCAAAATACCAGATTATTCTCTTTACCAGATTCCTTAGTCACCAGCTTCGAAATATTAGGTAAGCATAATCAACGATAACGAAATATAAATGTTATTTTTTGAAATTCAAGTATATTGAGAATCTGGTATTCTAAAATTCTGGTATTTCGGGAATGAGCGGGTGTATTACAATATTACGGTTTAAGATATTTATTTTCTCAAAAGAATACAATTCACTTAGAGAGAAAATACAAGTTTAAATCATAAACAAAGCGTACTTATTTTAGCTTTAGCGTAGGTAGAATATAATTCAAACGGTTAAGTTGAGCTCAACCAGACTATACTATTTGTTAGCAGGTGAACGAAAATTAATACAATAATAATTATTCTAAATTAAGTATATAGTTAAATGGTGAACACAACAAAGAAATAAATTTTAAGATTAAAATTGGAAATTACTTAACATGTAGGTAGAAGTTATTCTATTGCTTCTAACGTAGTTTTGTTTACTAAGGCTGCGACTTAGTGCGTACGCAGAGCGGATACGCCTACTAGTTAGTAAAATTTGCTAATAGATATATATTAGGAAATATTATTATTTATTATTTATACAAAGGTATGCGTGATTTAATTAAGTAATAATAATAATGTGTTATGAAAAATCCCTTGTTACGTAATGGTTTAGTAATTTTTTAAACGAGTTTAGTGTTTTCGTCTCTTTTATGTCTTTTGGCAATGAATTATAGATCTTTGCTCCCTCGTACATTATACATTTTTGCCGTAAGTTTTTGTCCTATGCATCCTTAGTAATATATTATTAGCCTGTCTAGTGACACGTTTTTGAACCTGTGCCCTTTTCGTGAACGTTATGTTTGAGTGTATGTCTTTTGTCATAATTTTTCGAATTAGTATAAACGTATTATATATATAAAGCTGTTTCAAATTTAGTAATTTATTTTCTTGTAGATTTTAGTAGTTGGAGTCAGATATTTATAACCGAAAAGCGTTTTTATAATTTTGTTTTGCGCAGTTTGTAGTATTTTTAGATTAGATTTAGCCGCTGACCCCCAAACTTCAATTAAGTATTCTATGTGTGATTTAACCAAGCAATTATAAATGGTATACCGTACCTTCGTTGGGAGGCATCGTACCATACCGCGTAGTGCGCCTGTTAAAGATGTCAGTTTGGATCGTATTTTTTCTATATGGGGCTTCCATGTTAGTTTATCATCAAGGATTAGACCTAGGTATTTTTCTTTACTCACTCTATGTATTGGCACTCCGTTTATAGTAAGTTCATCATAGTTGCCAATTTTTTTGTTTTTTGCAGCAAAGATGATATAATCAGTTTTAGCTATATTTATTGACTCCATAGAACTTCCAAAATAGAAAAGACTTGTATCATCGGCATATAGAGTGATGTCTCCCCCAAGGCCTATTTCTTGTATATTATTGATATATATTAAGAATAATAAGGGTCCTAAAATTGATCCTTGGGGAACCCCGCAGTTTATTAATTGCTCATGACTTTGGTGTCCATCTATCCTTACTACTTGACATCTGTTCGTAAGATATGATCTAAATATTTCGAGTGCAGTACTTGTAACACCTACGCTCTCTAGTTTGTTTAAAAGTATATTGTGGCTTACAGTATCAAATGCCTTTTTTAGATCAATATAAATGCCTAATGCAATGTTTTTTTTTCAATGTTAATTTTTATGTTTGTGACTAAGTCAACTGTAGCTGAAAGTGTATTAGCCTTCGGCCGAAAGCCATATTGTTTTTTATAAAAGAAGTTAATTGACTCTAAGAAGTTACTAAGCCTTTTGTGTAATATCTTTTCTACAATTTTTGACAGAACTGGAAGTACTGATATCGGCCTATAGTTTCCGGGATCCATCTTGTTTCCTGATTTAAAAACGGGTGTAACTTTAGCCATTTTCAGAGAGTCTGGAAAGTGTCCATCATTGATACATTTGTTTATACAGTTAGTTAAGTTTACAGATATATGATTTTTTAGAGACTTAATTATTTTAACACTTATTCCATCTAATCCACTACTTGTATTAGTTTTTAAATTGTTTATTATTTCAACTACTTCCTCCACGGTGGTGTGACTAATAGAAGTAAAGTGTTTGGTCTTGTGGTTTAGAGCAGTTAGTCGCTACCTGGTGGACAGAAGACTGTTTCGGTATCGGTATTAAAAATATAGGATGTCTATGTGTTTCGATAAAATCATAGGTCCCCGATTAGGTACAATACAGGAGCATACATACATACATACATTAAATCACGCCTGTTTCCCAGAGGGGTAGGCAGAGACCACTTCTTTCCACTTGCTACGATCTTGACAAATTTCTTTCGCTTCTTCCACATTCATACATCGAGTCATGCACGCACGTCGGTTTCGGGTACTTAAGATTCGGCCCTTTTCCAGTATTTCACCGATTATTATACAGGAGCAAGATGCCATAAAAAAGGCATTTGAAAAATAACAGCTCCTAGCGTCTTACGCAGCCTCTACGTCTCATCCTTATGTCTCAATCTATACATCAATTTCCCTTCCCAGGTGCTATCCGGTCACCAGGGAGAGATCTTCTCCTGCGCCTACTCATACGTGGGGGATGCCATCATCACGGCCTCCAAGGACAACACCTGCCGCATCTGGAGGTGATTGGACTGGTGGCAAGGGTCATCAGACTCATCACTCTCATCAGTCACCTGAGATGGAACGAGGCAGGAGTCAGGTGTCACCTGGGTGACAGTTGGTGGATAGTGACCAGGACTTGTGAAAGCATCCACGACTATTGTTACAGTTATTTGTAAAAAAATATGTAAAATGGGGGTGGTCTAGTAGATTTTTAATTATTATTTTATTTATTACATAATTATGCCCTTTTCTAACTTAATCATGATATTGTTGGAATTACACTTAGGTAAACTCGTTCCATCGACAATATCCTGCATGACTCTTTGGTTAACAGCAAACGAACGTAATATTAAAAAAATACTCTACCTTCAGAGTCGAACGACTCAAACGCCGCTAACAATAGATCTATTTAAACGTGTCTTTTTTATCAAAGTTAATAAAAAAATAAAATTAATCATAGAAATAAATGCATAATTATCCTATTACTAACCCGTTCATACGGCGACGTGTGAAGCACATAGGTAATATTCCCAACATCTTATTTATATTATTATAACACTTTTGACAGGTTAATTATAGTAAGTGAGCATAAAAAATTAATATGTCACTAATAATACCAGAATCCCACAGCGATATGTTAGCCGCCATACTCAATAAACTGACGACAAAACACGGTACCAATTTGTCTATTTCTAGAATTGTGTATGAATCGGTATTAGTATAGGTAAAGTTAGACTTGGCAGTATGGGCAGAGCTCCCATAGCCTTTCCCTATTCTTACGGAATAAATCAAACATTCAAATTTAAAAAAATAAGTAGCACAAGCTCGCTATTGTGCAGCGTAAAGCATAATAGAAATGGGAAACGCAATACGTTTGGAAATTTTATAATAAAAGAGTTAATGATCATTAAGGTGACAATTGAGGTTAGATGAAATACCTATTTTGACACATTTAGTTTCCTATGAGTATAAGGCACAAAGAGTATGACAGATGTGACAATGTATTGCATCGAAACCTTTTTGTTTCTAACTTGGGCGCCAAGTAAATAAGCGCTGTCAAAACGTTCACAATACGATAACAGGGTAGTGATTCTCTAAACAACGACGGTCGAGAGGACGGACGAGTGATGTCCAAGCGGCGAGTTTAAGTAGTCCCGTCAGAGCGAACAAAGCACATTTTAACGCGTGCATTTTCAATTAAGCAGCCTTATACGTTCGATTCATCGGCAGGAACCATGCTGCTAAATTGAAAATGCACGCGCTACAATGTGTTTTGTTCGCACTGACGGCACTACTTAATCTCGCCGCTTGGACATCACTCGTTCATTCGTTCACCTTCGCTTCTTGACACAATATTGTTTGAAGTTTTAGTAGGTAAAAACTATAGCGTCTTTGACCTATAATAAATCGTATTGCCAATGTTTTGATAGTTCTTATTTACTAGACAGTAATGGCCGTCGAGTTAAAACAATGACATAACAGGTCAAAGGCGATATTGTTTATACCGCCAAAGGCTTAAGAATAATTTTTCATTACAGATTGCACATAGCCGTTATTCAATATTTCGGATTTTATGTTGGTTTATTATTATTATTACCTTCTTTATTACTTTTATATAAAGACGGAAAACATTCAAAAGATGCACGGCGAGGTTCTTAATAAGCTCGAATCTTATTTAATACTTACGATTTCATTTCACAATTCGCTTTCATATACAAATAATATTAAATTATATGTAAAAATAATCAATTGTACCTATTTTAGTGAGATAATTAGTTTTAATTTACAAGTGCTTATCATAATATTAAACTTTACAAATATTATACTTACTTAATTAGTTGATGTTTTTACTTATTAATACTGTTGGAATTTTGAAAATAATAAAAAAACGTATTATTTAACTATTGCATTATTTATAGGTACCACCTACCCGCTCTTTAACAGTATCATTATCTATATTGTAATATGTACGAGGTACATCTAACTCTTCCATGACTGACTGACTGACCAATAGACACAGATAGATGTCATACTCCTTGTAATTTTAATAGTATATCCAATACTAATTACTAAGTAGAATGGGACGCCAATACACACTGTGTTCAAGAAGAAAGAGGACCGATGGCAAATAAATAATTGTACAATCGGTACATCCTGCTGCGCGGTGGGGTCAAATGAACCGCGATAAGCGCTGACGTACACTCCTGCGCATAAGTGGCAAAGGGGAGTACCAACCTCCTTGTGCTGACTTTGTTTATGTTAACTTTTTTTGTTTATACTGATACAGATCACCAGGATGTCAATTCTTGGGTCGTTCGAGATGAATCTCTATCGTGAATTTGCATGGACAGCATCACTTCTATGGAACCTCGAATAGGAATTCATTTCGATCGCGACCGAGAATCACCTGGCGGATGGTGGCGGTAAGTCTGATCTGGGATCTGTGGACGTTTGCATTCGCAAGACTGTAATCTAAAGACAGAAAATGCGTTGCCAATCCTGAGGACTAAGGCCCGTATTAATAAACTAATCTCAACTCTAATTCTCGTCTCGAGATGTGTCAAAAATGTCAGTTTTCTATGGTTTGACGTTTACTTTGACGTATCTTGAGACGCGCATCTCAGCCAAGATGAGTTTATTAAGGCCCGTATTAATAAACTAATCTCAACTCTAATGCTCGTCTCGAGATGCGTCAAAAATTACAGTGTTCTACGGTTTGACGTTTTCTTTGACGTATTTTGGGACTCGCAACTCAGCCAAGATGAGTTTATTAATACAGGCCTAAGATAGAATGCCTCTATGTTAGTAATTTCATCGGTTGTCTCAGCCCCTCACCGGAACACAGTGCGACTGCTGATATTTTTTTTTTTTCTTTTAATGGCTTTCGCTTCTTGTTTTGGGATTTACTATTCCACCTATCCCACCTGGGAGGGAAAAGGATGATTTGTTCTAATAAAGAGTATTTACTCTTGTGGACCAAACAGAAGCACAAGGAGTTAGCTCCACGCGTTTCTGTCCAGTTCACACCTCGTTTTTTAGTTTGCAATGAAATGACAGCTACCAGAATTATTCTTTCTTGCCCTAACTTTACTTATCATATCAATATCACACTCTTGCCGTGTGCAGAGGGCCTTATAGGTAGTAAGGCTGCGCTTATTGCGTGACACTGTGGATAAAACATTCGACACTTTTGGACACTTACATAAGTACGAGAGTGACGGATGCTTTATCCAAATTTTGACACGCGACAAACGCAACTATACTATAGTGCCCGGCCGTTAAGAAGTCAATCCTGACAGCTGTCATCTAAGTACAATTTATAACCTAGTCTTGTGTTTGAGGTTATGATTTGTACCGGAATGACAGGTGTCAGGATTGACTTCTTAGCGGCCGGGCACTATAGGCCCGCAAGTGTTGAAATCACCTGAAATCATTAAAGAAATCCTGATGTCGGGTACAAGGTTTGCACATTGTTCCTGAGGCTATCTGGCACAAAGAAAATAAGTAGATTTACCCCCTTACTTATAAACGTGGAATAAGCTTGGGATAGTTTATGCCATTCGTGGTCACTTTCTGTCAGATGCAAATGACACAATTACAGATAAGAACAAATCATGGCATAAACTATACCAAGCTTATTCCACGTTTATAAGTAAGGGGGTTAATGTCTTTGGCTAGAAATATATATTCTTTGTCACATAGACCTTAAGAGTAAAACAATTATTTCTTAATATCAGTCAAGCGGTAAACATTTCAGTTTATAATAATATTATACATATTTCTATAATCTTTAAAAATATAAACTAAAAACTTAACCATGTATAATCCTACATTTCACATAACCATACCGTGACCATACCAATATGAAAACAATTTACGTTTTCCCAATAATCAACTACAAAAGAATCAGCAAATCCCGATCTACATTTATAACTCCAAATACGTCATCCATTTTGATCTGCGGGTAGTTTTATTTTTTTAAATCCGTGCATAAATTCCACATTAAAAAACAAAAAAAACAAAATGTAGAAACACTTGACGCGCCGCCCGTACAAAAACATTACATAAGTTAATAGCTCCACCGGTCTTCACCACACATTATCTTTCAGTTCTCACTACACTACAGACGTGCTATCATGTGGCAGAAGCTAACGGTTCTCGTGTTACTAGTACTACTAACTATAGTAAAATCAGAGTATAAGTATACTACTAACACTTTCAAAGTGCCGTTGGACCACTTCGGCTTTCAGAGGACGGAGGAGTTCGAAATCAAATATTTGACCAATGACGAACACTGGGACAGGGATAGCGGTCCGATATTTTTCTACACAGGGAATGAGGTATGTTGTTATAATGTTCTAGTTCTATTTAGCACGTAATATTTGTTTACGTTTGTGTAAGAAAACAAACGTATTTTGTGATTTATTTAACTTGTTTTTTGAAGATAAAAGGTCGCAAAAATTGTAAGATGCTTGTGGACATTGTTGGTAATAGTGTTACAGACTTTGGGTCCATGTTTATATTAAAATTTACAGTGGAACTGCTAGTAGGTATGCCGGTATTTTTTTGTTCCATGGTCACTGTTAGGTATTTCGTGTAGATAGTGCCGTAATAAAAGCAAAAGATAGCAACTAAAAAACAAACAATATATTATCATCAATAAAAACAACCTAAAAAGTGCATATAATATTACGATTGCTGTTTTTTTAATAATAATAAATAAGCCGGTATTGCATAATTGTAATGTCGTGCCTAATTTTGGCCACTGACTTAGAATATATTTCATGTAGCTATTTATATGTAAGTATGCATATTTGGTACATTACATGCTTTTTTATTTATTTACAACTAGCGACCCGCCCTCGCTTCGCTTCGGTTTACGTGAGTTTTCTGTAACACCCGTTGATGAAACAGGATTTATTATACATATAAACCTTCCTCTTGAAACACTCTATCTATTAATAAAAACCGCATCAAAATCCGTTGCGTAGTTTTAAAGATCTAAGCATACATAGGGACAGACAGCGGGAAGCGACTTTGTTTTATACTATGTAGTGATTTACGGACGGACGGATTGCTTAGTCTGATATTATATTAAGAAGTTATATATGTATAAGGTAACTTTATAATCCTTCGAGTATAAACGTAACTCCAAAAACACTAACATTAACAGCGTTTGTCGTTAAAGATTAACAGCGTTTATCGATCATGATTACGGTTCAATGCCAAATTGATTGAAAGTATGTCTCATTATGTTATCAACGGGGACACTGTGGTATCCTTTTACTGCATCGCATCAACCACATGAGGCATGCAGTAATGCACTGACATGCATCAAAGGGTTAACCTTAGTTTGTTAACCTTAAAATTGGCCTAATCTGTCTTATTTGACTGAAGTGAGTAAGCCTAAGTCATCCTATTAACCCACGACTTTTTTTCTCTTGCTTTCTGAATTAGGTCCAAGATAAACTTATAGGTACATATACTTACGTATATGTTAGACTAGCTTCTGCCAGCGACTTTGCTCTCGTAGAATTTGATAAAAAGTAGCCTATGTTACAGAGGGATAATGCAGCAGTTTTTGAGTTTATTCGTTACAAACATACAAAAATACAAGAGACGTGGACACTCACGGTACGGCTGGTCCATCAATTTAAAGTTGCTCAGCGAGCTATGGAAAGGGCTATGCTCGGAGTTTCTCTGAAGGATAAAATTCGTAACGAAGTTATCCGACATAGAACCAAGGTCACCGACATAGCTCTCAGGATTAGCAGACTGAAGTGGCAATGGGCCGGACATATCTGTCGGAGAACCGATAACCGATGGGGTAAACGAGTTCTGGAGTGGAGACCGCGGGTCGGCAAACGTAGTGTGGGATGACCTCCGGCGAGATGGAGTGATGATCTGCGAAAGACTGCTGGCAGAAAGTGGATGCGTCAAGCTGAGGACAGGGCGCGATGGCGCGCATTAGGGGAGGCCTATGTCCAGCAGTGGACTAGTATAGGCTGATGATGATGATGATGAAAAATACAAATCTTTCTTCTTTATGTTAGTGTTGATAGGTACCGAAAAGATTGATAGCTACAGTGCGGGTCAATAATCTTGAGTTTATCTATTATCGAATACATTATTACGTAATCGACACACACACTACACAATCGCTTCCCGCCGTCTGTCCCTTTGTATTTACGCTTAGATCTTTCAAACTACGCAATTTATTTTAATGCTGTTTTCATCTATAGATACTATAGGTAGAGTAATTCAAGTTTTTTGTATAATACATTCTTACAGAAAACATACTTAGACCGAAGCGAAGCGAGGGTGGATCGTTAGTTAAAACTATAATTTCAATAAAATACTGTTACTGTTATCGTTTATTTCTAGATATTACCACATATTACCGAGAATTCTTCGATTTTCCGTAGAAAGGTTAACTTAAACTGTCTCCGAACCATTAATGTTATCTTCGTTAGTAAGTAAAACAAACAGCTAAAATTTGTACATTTATCTATACTATAATATTATAAAGCTGAAGAGTTTGTTTTGTTTGTTTGTTTGCTTGAACGCACAAATCACAGGAACTACTGGTCCGATTTGAAAAAATCTTTCAGTGTTAGATAGCCCATATATCGAGTAAGGCTATAGGCTATATATCATACTCACATAAACCGCAGCGAAGCGAGGACGGGTCGCTAGTAATTAGTAATTCATAAAATGACAAAACACGGTAAAGCAAACTGATTTCAAGACCATTTTGGACTATGTCATAGTAACGTAATCAATCAAGACGTAAAGAGACTTCTTATGATTTTATTTACAGTGTCACTTTGACATCTTAGATAGAGAGAGAGAGAGAGAGATCTTCGTATGCGTAGAATTGATTTCCCGCTACTTCCCCTAGTTTCAACCCCTAAGGGGGTATGAATTTCCCAAAATCCCTTCTTATAACTGTGAGTGAGATATGCTTTTAAATTAAACCCTGCGCTAAGAATATCACGGTTATCCGTGTCCAGCACTTGTCACAACCAAGCCTCAGTGGCCCTGTCCAAGATTCATTACGCTAACTAGCGTTTCTATTCGTTTAGTTTTTAAACCAATCGCGTCACTGGCACATCACGTGACTTTTCGTATCACGTGATCTACCAGTGACGCGATTGGTTTAAAAACGAGGCAGGCAAGCCATTGTCGCGAACACAACATGTCGGATAGCAAAACATGTTTCGGATAGCAAAACATTCCTAACGCGATAATGAAGGAATTACACGTTAAATACATATTTATATAACAGTACATAACTGTAGTAGTGATAAAATAACTTACATTTTCCTCGTATTGTAGGTATATAAACAATAATTAGTTGTAAAAATGATTATACAATCTTGAATTTAAATGGCACACTATTATGGCTAATAGTTAGGTATTCTGCAAAAGTCAACAACTGTACAAATATGTTAATAAAAAAATTGAAACGTACCAAAACCTATTTTTTAATAGTTTTTTTTCCATATTTTCTTGGATAAGATAACGTAAAGGTACATATAGATACAGACATAGTTTTTCATAATAACGACATATTTAATACTAAAACACAAATGCCTGTAACAAAAAAAACTAACAAGTAAATGTATTTTCTAGTATTTATCACGTTTTACAGGAAACCCGTTTATTATTGCTACTATATTTATATAATTGAGATAGTCACATTAAGACTTTTCAAATGAAACCTATATTGTAATAATTAGAAGATATTTTTTTATTGACATAAATAATTGTTGTTTTGCCATTGTTGATATTTCAATTTAAACTGTTTAGGCATCGTTTCGGTCAGTTTAGGTGAAAGGATTCCAACGATACCACACACATCTAAATCGGCTCAGGCGTTTCGAAGTTATGGTGGAATAAAGAATCGTACATACATACGAGTACATACTGATCCCTGAGAACATTACACTCCTTTTTTGGCCAGTCGTCTAAAAACTAGCTTTAGAAAATAACAAAATTGCCAAAATTAAAGTATGCCTTATCCTTTATTTCAGTTTATGGACCTTCTTTAGCCATAAGCCATTGAACCATTATTGAGGGACTCTCATCCAGACATCTGTAAACTTTTACTTATTTATAATACATACACATACATCCTACGTCTACGTCTTATCCATTAACCTACCGCCAAACAGCAGTGTTTGCATTGTTGTGTTCCGGTTTGGGGATAAGACAGCCGGTGAAATGACTAGCATAGAGGCATTCCATCTTAGTCCTCAGGGTTGGCAACGCATTTGCAGTCTTAGGATTGCTCTGCAGTCTTGTGAATGCGAATGTCTATGGGTCACAGTTTCCACTTACCATCAGGTGGCCTGTGTGCTCGTTTGTCATCTCTATGCCATAAAAAGAAAAAAACATAAACTCACGTTTTCATTCCCAGCGTGGGGTAGGCAGAGCTACAGAATTGCCAACAACTCTAAAATCTTGTTGATAAATCTGTAACCACATTTTGCACAATCAGGCTAAGATGATTACCAGTGTATTAAAGACAGGTTGCAAGTCCATCGCCTAACAGTAATACAAGCCTTTATTCCCTTAGTCGCCTCTTACGACGACATCCGCGGGAAGACATAGAGTGGCACTATTCTAACCCGGCAACCACATGGGGGGGTTATACTCGTAATGACTCGATGTGTGAATGTGGAAGAAGCGAAATAAATTGGTCAAGATCTTAGCAAATGGAAAGAAGTGGTCTCTGCCTACCCCTCTGGGAAACAGGCGTGATTTAATGTATGTATGTATGTATTAGTATGATGTATGTGTCAGCCAACGCACACAATCCCCTTTATGAATGTTGATTATAAGTTAGTTTGAATCGGTTCAGTCCTTACTTGGTTTGAACCGGAGGGCGAAATGGAGTCGACCCACTTTATCAGATACAGCTAATATCAATATAGTATCCTGTTCATAACATCTTCACAGGACAAGGGCTTATTGATCGAATTAACTTTGTGCAAATAGGCACTGCGAAACAAATGCAATCGGTAACATTCTCAAGAAGTCAAAAATATCTATACGCCCTCTGTCACTGCGAAATAGAAATATTTATATAAATAAAATAAATAAATATCAGGGGACAATGTTACACCAATTGACCTAGTCCCAAACTAAGCTCTAGGCTTGTACAGTCACGAGATTTAATTTGGTACCCACCATAGGTCCAAAGTCAATCTGACGCTCTACAACAATAAGGTTGAGTTTCCTAAAAGTTACAAATGACTTGACATCTCTAATGACATTGACGACTTCAAGCATATTTTTCTTGAAATGGGTCCCAAATTAACGCTCGTGACCGTACGGGTACTAGACAACGATATAAATACTTATATAGAGAAATACATAGAAAACATCCATGACTCAGGAACAAAATTATTTGCGCTAATCACACAAATATCTGCTCTTACCGGGATTTGAACCCAGGACCTCCAGCTTCGTAGGCAGGGTCACTACCAACTAGGCTATCGCGTCGTCAAAATATTATAGCTTATATACACACTTTCCACGATTTATTGACTACCTAGATCAATCAATTTGCCACGACTTTTTTCTCTTGCTTTCTGAATTAGGTCCGAGATAAACTTATACAGTGTGTTACCAGTACCCAGGCTTTTTTTAAAGTAGGTTAAAATAACGTATATCTGTAACGTAACTATGACATTAATTTAATTAATAAACAACTTTTCAGACTTTGTTAACTTTCTAACAAAATGTTAATTGCCAGCAATGTAAAGCACAGCAATTTGACAAGTGTAAATGACAGTCGACGGCTACTTTGATTTTTATCATTTGCCCCCGTACCACGACATGCCCTGTACCAAGCAACAGCGATACTGATAACGATGAACACGCAGCTCATGCACTACATTAAAAATGGACAGTATCTAAGAAAATTAATTGTGAAGTTATTTTAATTATTTTTTAATTGATAATACTTGCAAACAATTGCTAAAGCAACGTATTATCGACAGTTTTAATAAATGCCCGCATGCCGGTAACACACTGTATACACACTTTCCACGATTTATTGACTACCTAGATCAATCAATTTTCAAACCGAGACGTATACCGGGTATACTCGTATAAATAACTAGCTATTGCGCGCGACTCCGTCGTGTAAGGCTTGGCCACCCCAATGGGGGTCGCGAGGACCAACAAGTTGAAAATCACGGCCCTAATGTGTTTCATCTGATACGCAGGGCCAAATCGAGCTGTTCGCCAAACACACTGGATTCATGTGGGACATCGCCCAGGAGTTCAAGGCGAAAATAGTATTTGCAGAACACAGGTCAGTTTACTTATAGCCAATTGGTTGGTGACGTAGACTAACACATTCTACGCTAGAATTGTAGATTTAAGATGGTAAGGTCATTCTAATAACTTCCGCGGACTAACTTTATACATTGACTGACGATCTCTGTACAAACGAGCGCATTTTGGAGAAAGCTCCCAGCGCTGATCCTAGATGGCGTTGTTTTACGAGCGGGCTCTGTTTTGTTCCGTTGTTCATATTAATATGAAAGGTGGCGCCTGCAGTTCTGCAGACGCTGCTAGCCCGAAAAATAAGGTAATTCAAAGTTTTATAAATGGAACTGTGTGTGGTCATAGCATCGATGATAGTCATGATATTCCAATGGTTAATAGACAGACTGTGACATTTATGTATTTTTGGGCACAATTCCTCTTTTTACCGTCGTATCTCTCGTCATTTGTACTCGTAGCTTTACATGAGTCTCTGCGCTTATCTACGCACCGGCTCTTGACAGCAGGGGTGTTATCCTCTCAAAAACAACGGACGGCCGGGCGAACGAGCGATATCGCGAAGATCCTTCAGAGCGAACAAAACATACCTTAGCGCGTGTATTTTCAATTAAGCAGCCTTATACGTTTGATCCATCGGCAGAAACCATGCTGCTAAATTGAAAAAACACGTCTAAAATATGTTTTGTTCGCGCTGACGGGACTACTTAAACTCGCCACTTGACATTCACTCGTTCGTCCGTCCGACCGTCGTTGTTGAGAGAATCACTACCCAGGTATTATTTTCCTAAAAACGAATCGAGTGAACGAAGTCATACACTCGCGGTCAAATAATTCGGGTCAGAGTGCGTTTTTCATACAAACGAGGCTATTTCGAAGCCTTGGTCCCTAGCCAGAGGTTGTTTTGAGTGAGGTTTAATGGTGGATACTCCAAGGTTCAATAGAGGAAGTCAAAAGTTCTTAAGATACCTAACTGATAGCACAATCAGTTGACACCACAGCGAGAGAGTTTGGGTCAGCATTTGGATTTCCTTACATTTTATTGTCATTTTAGATGTTTTTCTGAAGATGCACAATTCCGGCGTTAGCCGCAGATTCAATCAGTTGGGTGTCCTAGGCACTCTGGAAGTCCTGTATCGATGCTCGGGGTATCCATCATCAGATTTCACTGCAAGCATCCCCTGGCGAGGAACCAAGGCTTCGAAATAGCCTCGTTTGTATAAAAAACGCACTCTGACCCGAATTATTTGACCGCGAGTGTATGAGCTAGCAGCTAGCTAAATAAGAATGCTCGTCCTTAGAGGTATATAAATCTTATTTAGGCTCTGACGGGACAACTTCAACTCGCCAGTTAATAATTGATCCGTCGATTCATGAGCGAAATGTTAGAATGACCTAGGTACCAGTTCTTGCGTGTACAATATACAGTCGAGTTCAAAGAGATGTATCCGCTTTTGAACCTTATTACAATGCGGTAACGTAACGTAACAAAGTGGATATATCTCTTTGTAATTTCCTGTATAATAAGGACAGTAACGGTAATGTAAGTATACTAATGAACTTCCTGCCTAGATTTTCCTACTCCAATATGTTTTATTTTGTTCTTTTGAGACCAAGGGGCGAGCACAAGTTGTTCGCGACTTGTTTGTTGCTCGAATCTCACTTTCTATCTTGTCTGTAACGATAGAGACGCACTGAAAGCGAGAAAATACAAATTTTGCTAGCTGTGCAGCAACGCATAAGTTGAGTCATTAGAATTGCTTTCTTTATATCAAGTGTCTTGTTTAAAAAAAAAGTGTCCACCAAAAAGTATGTCTATTTTTATATACATTCGGTATTGAGAATATTACGTACTTAACACGTTTATAATTAATTATCTTCACTGTCTAGTAAACTATAAGTTTCACAATCGACGCCATTCTGATGACAATACAATAGAATGCGCGAGCTGATAAAATGATGAAAATGTGGCTTAGGAATAGGAACAGGAAGGTTGGACAGGGACAAGTTTATTTTGTTTTTTTTTTGTTATCTTCATTGTATTCTTTTTCTTTTTCTTTTGTACAATAAAGTGTTTACATACATACATACTTATTTCACTAGTCTCTTGCCGCTGTAAACAAAGACATTTTAGAGAAACTTTCATATGTAGTGAATAAACCCTTCCAATTGCCCTTGCCTTGCTTTCTTAATTAGCTTAAGTACTTATCAATAATCCAACTGAGAAAGTAAAGTATTATTCACTTCATCTCGTTACTACTTTGGAGAAAACTCGTATCTCATATTTCAAGATGTATGAGTTTGAACTTAATTCTCATGTTTTTAGTTTAAAATCGTACGTCACGAAATATTTATAAGATACGAGGTTTTTTCAAAGCAATAACGATCTGTAACTCGTTTCTTTTTCAAACTTGTCTGTTGAAAATCGTCACTGAGGAACGCTGTAATATTCATGCGGCCGTTATGAAATTCTTACGCTTCTTTTTTAATGTAATTAGGGTCCCGAAATCTCAATTTAATTGGAAATGTTCCAGATATTATGGCACCTCCATGCCCTTCGGGAACGCGTCCTTGAACAACGATCACATCGGCTACCTGACCTCGGAGCAAGCTTTAGCTGACTACGCCGATCTAGTGGACTACCTACAGGGCCATGCTGTCCAGCCCAAATACCCTGTCATCGCGTTTGGAGGTAGCATTGTGAATATTCATCATCATCGTCATCATCAGCCGTAACATGGTCCACTGCTGGACAAAGGCCTTCCCAAAGGTGTCGACAAGGACGATCGGTCCTCTGCTGCTGTCATCCAGCGGTTTCCCGCGACCTTTATCAGGTCGTTGGTCCACCTTGAATATTGTGATATCCAAATCTTGAACACCACAGTATTATGTCATAATATCAAAGTACAATTGAGCCTAGAGCTTAGGTTAGGACTTGGTTAATTTCTTTGATATTGTGCCTTGATATTTTTTATTAATATTACCAATGGGTTGATTTTTGAGACTTCAACCACTCAAGTGTTGTTAATAAATCGTATGCGAAGGATTGTTACAACCTACCCCGAAATGTTTTACGTTTATATTCGAATGAAGTTTTCGAGTGTTTTACGTTCTACTCTTTAAAGAAAAGAAAAGAAAAATACATTTTTTCACTACACACATGACACACAGAAAAAAAGTAAAAACAAAAAAAAAGCAATAAAAATAGTAGTGTCTTCGCGGCAGTGAATAGGACATTGGCTCAGCATAATGCTGAGGTGTTAAACACCTGCAGCGCTTTAGAGGTTTAAAATATAGTCAATCTGATCTAATTTATCTAAGAGCCGTGTTAATTCAATCTATTCAAATACTGAGTCATTTGTTTTGAGAATTTTACCATATGGGTATCAGATCCCACGTACCATAAGGTGGCCTCAGTGCTCGTGTACCTTCACTTCACCGTAAAAAAACAAACAGTCCATATACTTACTCGTACTAAGATTAACATTATAATTAATCTTCAAAAATCAGCGCTGTAGGTGTCTGACACTTCAGCATTTTGCTGAGCCAGTGTCCGTTTCACCGCCGCGAGGACACACATTTGCGTGCTATCCCAGTTTCTCACTGTTTTGTTGAATCATTTGTATATTTGTGTGTCTTATGGTTGGTGAATTGTATTTCTTCTTCTTCTTCTTCTTCATTAAAATGCTAGATTTAAGCCTAGTTTCCTGATGCCTATCTAATCTTAGTATGAAAATGATTGATCAACGTTACCAATACATTCAATGACATCCTAAAAAAACTTCACGCCGCTTAATAACTTCCCATACCTTCCCAGGATCCTACGGCGGCATGTTAGCAGCCTACTTCCGCATGAAGTACCCGCACATGGTGACGGGCGCGATCGCTGCGTCCGCGCCGATCCACATGTACCCTGGCATGGTGCCCTGCGAGGCCTACTTCAGGATCGTCACGTCCAGCTTCAACATCGCTGATTCGACCTGCGTCGAGAACATCAGGGCGTCGTGGGGGGCTTTAAGGTAACTACCAAGGGGCGGAATTTTCATAGCAAAAATCAAACGCCAAGATGGATTGACCATTGTGTTTTATCGACTATCGATGATTAATTATCACTTAGCACCACATGTTTTAGGTAATGCGATTGGGTGGGACACTCTATAGCGTAACAAAAAGAAAATCTGTGTGTAACTAGTTTTATTTAGTTACAATTTAAATACAGGGTTATTGGTAATTCGACGTATTCCCGTTAGGAGGTGATAGGGGTGACTATTTGCGGTAATTTTAACCCCCATATGCATTATGCAAAAGTGAACCATTTTTGAGTTATCATGTTTTTTAGCTTTTTTCAAAATAAGTCAAAAATGCAGCATCAAAAATTAATTTAAAAAAAAGTATCAATTTAAATCTATTTTTTTCTTCTTATTTATAAAAACAATAAAACTCTGGTTATTTATCAATATTAAAACAACAATTATCGGTCCAAATTTAAAAATGCGAGACTAAAAACGATATTATTTCTAGATTTTTTAGATATCTTTTTCCACTAAAATGCCTTAAAAACAAAAAAATTGTTATGAAACTTGGCTTGCAGATTAATTTAAAAACATAACCGTTTTCTTAGCTCTCCAAAAATGCATAACAACTAGGAACTTATTTCAAAGAAACTGAAAAAAAAATGATCACAAAAGAAGCAGGCGGAAATTTGGATTCGAACTAAACACAAGGTAGTTCTTTAAAAAATCCCATAAAATTAATTAAAAACAATACCCAATGTCAATAAAACAAAAAAACTATTTTAAAACAAAATTTAAAACCAGTAACAGTTTAATAGTAAAAACAATTAACAATTAATAATAGTAACAATTAACACATTTTTTAATTTAAAGTTCTTGCTCGAAGTGACTTCCCCTATTGCGTACGCAAAGTCGCATTCTTTTTCTTAGTTGTGACTTAACTACCGAAGTAGGTAGTCAAATTATTACGCATTGCATTTGCTGCATTTATAATTCTCGTCTTGAGTTCTTCCGCGGATGACACAGGCGAGAGGTCGTAAACTATGGATTTCATGTGACCCCAGACATAGAAAGCAACCGGCGTTAAATCCGGACTTCTCGTGGGCCACGGAATGGGTCCTCCTCGCCCTATCCAACGATTAGGAAAATGGCTATCGAGCCATCGCCTAACATTGACACCAAAATGTGCAGGACATCCGTCTTGCTGGTATATCATGTTTTGCCTTGTAGCCAAAGGCTTTTGCAACGGTAACAGTGAAGCTGCTCGTCATGATTATTCGCGTCGGTTTCCCAATCGCCGGTTACCCCATGTATCCGTTTTTAATGGAGTGTATAGGCGAATCCGAGAAACTGGTTGTGTTCAGAGAAGACAAATTAATGCCGGAAGACCCCCAGTCCATGTTGTTAATTGCGAAGAGGATATTCTGCAAGAATTTATCGATGAACCAACAATTTCGACAAACACCGTCGCCACACGACTCTCTGTAACACAATGGAAAGCGTGGTCTACAGTGCATAATGCAGGATTGGATAGGGCGAGGAGGACCCATTCCGTGGCCCGCGAGAAGTCCGGATTTAACGCCGGTTGATTTCTATGTCTGGGGTCACATGAAATCCATAGTTTACGACCTCTCGCCTGTGTCATCCGCGGAAGAACTCAAGATGAGAATTATAAATGCATCAAATGCAATGCGTAATAATTAGACTACCTACTTCGGTAGTTAAGTCACAACTAAGAAAAAGAATGCGACTTTGCGTACGCAATAGGGGAAGTCACTTCGAGCAAGAACTTTAAATTAAAAAATGTGTTAATTGTTACTATTATTAATTGTTAATTGTTATTACTATTAAACTGTTACTGGTTTTAAATTTTGTTTTAAAATAGTTTTTTTGTTTTATTGACATTGGGTATTGTTTTTAATTAATTTTATGGGATTTTTTAAAGAACTACCTTGTGTTTAGTTCGAATCCAAATTTCCGCCTGCTTCTTTTGTGATCATTTTTTTTTCAGTTTCTTTGAAATAAGTTCCTAGTTGTTATGCATTTTTGGAGAGCTAAGAAAACGGTTATGTTTTTAAATTAATCTGCAAACCAAGTTTCATAACAATTTTTTTGTTTTTAAGGCATTTTAGTGGAAAAAGATATCTAAAAAATCTAGAAATAATATCGTTTTTAGTCTCGCATTTTTAAATTTGGACCGATAATTGTTGTTTTAATATTGATAAATAACCAGAGTTTTATTGTTTTTATAAATAAGAAGAAAAAAATAGATTTAAATGGATACTTTTTTTTTAATTAATTTTTGATGCTGCATTTTTGACTTATTTTGAAAAAAGCTAAAAAACATGATAACTCAAAAATGGTTCACTTTTGCATAATGCATATGGGGGTTAAAATTACCGCAAATAGTCACCCCTATCACCTCCTAACGGGAATACGTCGAATTACCAATAACCCTGTATAAAACCAAAACGGAAATGTTACACTGTATAACTGACAGTTAACTAACCTTCATTCATAATAACAGCATTGACATCTATATCTGTACTAATTATATTTCCTTCGTCTTGTCTGTAGTAATAAAGGATCGACATTACTTTCTCTACAATGTCATCGTTTAAAATGGCCCTGTTTTTATTGTAGAACCATTTAGTTTATACACAGGAGCATATTTTTGCTATAAAATCGGCATAATCGCGAATTTTGTCATAGTTCGGAATCCTATATAGTAAAATCGATAACTGGAATGGTCGATAAAACATAACGGTCAATCCCTCTTGACGTTTGATTTTCAGCCTATTTATAGGAGACCTTAGCCCTTGCCAATATGCACTACGCTAACTAGCGTTTCTATTCTTTTAGTTTTTAAACCAATCGCGTTACTGGTAGACGTGATACGAAAAGTCACGTGATATACCAATGACGCAATTGGTTACTCCCAACAAATCGAAGCTAAATTCACTGCAAATCATTCGCGATCCCACAATGACTGATAACTTTGGCAAATATAGTTTATTTACGTTTTTCATTATCAGCTTGAACAAGGCACCTACAGTCATCGTCATAAGTAGATTAATTTTGCACCTTGATCGCTATGACACTCTTTACAATTTCGTAAGGCAGTTCAAATTAGACGTTAATACGACAAAGTACGAAAGTCCGACAAAGTTGAAAACTTGTACTGATAATTACGAATACAACAAAAAAAAAAACAAATCGGTTGAGCCATTTTTTAGTTATGGCGTGACAAAAGGAAAAAGGGATTTTTCCGGGCCCGTTAAGAGATAAAAAAAAAGATAAAAGACATTTATTCAGTAAGTAGGCCGTACGGGCACTTTTACACGTCAAGAATCTACCAGCGCTTCCCAAGAGGAGACACTGCTGAGAAGAAACGCCGCAAGAAACTCAGCAGTCAGTCATTTTTTAAACATATTACAATGGTACTACTAACTTAATCTAGCATTATATAAAGCAATAAATATTAAATTAAATATAATATCAAATAACATGCGTAGATCAGCAGGAAAACATGCCAAAAATCTTACGTGAGAGATAAAGGAAGAAACAGGAAAAAAAAAAACTAAAACCCACCTACTCATATTTGTTTATAACTTATAACACGGTGCAAGATGACCACATAAAAGTTTCGATATGTTTTCCTACATTAACGGTGTCCCCTAGACAAGATAAAGCTTTTGCAATTGATCAAATTATTATTGACTATGTTTCGGGTGTAGACCATGCATTTTTGTCTGTTAGATAGTCCTCGACCCTATAATACGCTTTAGACATTAACGACTTTTTCAAGTAGTTTTTGAGTGCTGGAAAGGGTAACTTTAAAACTACGTCAGGTAATTTATTATAGAAATGAATGCATTGACCAACAAATGATTTATATACTTTACGGTTAGTAAGTATTTATTGCATTCCACATTTTACACATGTTGTAGTCGCAAGTACATAAGTACAATCAAAAATTTAAATTGGGTCACTAATTAATTAACGATCGTCAACGTACACAAGGATCACTGATGGATCGAATAATACGACCGGAAAAAAACAACTAACCTAACCTAACCTAACCTACAAAATAGACGTGTATTAAATTCTGCAATGTCAGCCTAAAAGGGAAAAAAATATATGCAAAAAGATAAATGAATGACTAAAAGAAACTGGTTCCCTGATATTTATCCCGCGCCTTCTCCAGGAACTTGTCTACCACAACCAACGGCTCCGACTGGCTCCACACCAACTGGAAGCTCTGCGACCCCGTCCGCAATGCCACTGAAGTCCAGCAGCTGATCGACTTCCTCCAGTCGATGTACGGGACCCTGGCGATGGTGAACTATCCCTTCGCGACTGACTTCCTGGTGCCGCTGCCGGCGGAACCCGTGAGGGTGGTGTGCCAGTACCTCAATCAGACGTTGAAGGGACAGGCGTTGCTGGAGGTGAGGTTGATGATGCTTCATGAATGGGAGGAAATAGAATAGAATAAAGAAACGGGTGCGCTTCAATCAGTCTAAAAACACATTGCAACCTACGAAATCGATGTCCAGCATAAAAACAAAATGTATATTTTTTGTAGTGTAACAGTCACATAATATAACATTCATATAGCATAGCAACCTTTTGTATGACATTCATATATGGAATAATGCCATTTGATATGCTATTAAGTATAGCGAAGCGCCATACCTACGCGAAATAGGAGCACAGAAATAGGTACACTTTTATCATTATATAAATCAGAATAATGTAGTTTGTATTATGCAAAATACATACATTAAATCACGCCTGTTTCCCAGAGGGGTAGGCAGAGACCACTTCTTTCCACTTGCTACGATCAAAATATAATATAATATATATTATGCAAAATAAAATTTAGTATATATATGTTTAAGACTGCGCCGAGCGTACGCCGGATGTACAGTGGCGCCCTCATTAGTTTTGTTGTGTTTTCTAATAAACTAAAGTATTTTCTTGAAATTGGTCGGTAGGTTTTTGTACTACAAATGAAAACACAACTTTTAGGGTATATCTCATAATTTAATAACAATTCACCTTCGAGTTATTAACTTAACGGAATCAAGTGGCCACCTTTTCCCGTTAAGCTGACTACTCAAAGGGTAATTGTTATTAAAGTTTGTTACGTATCCCATAAATTGTGTTTTACTTGCAATACAAAAACATTTCATCTGATTCCAAGGAAATTGTTTAGTTAATTAGAAAACACAATAATAGTAATGAGGGCGCCACTGGACGCTCGGCGTTTGCTCGGCGCAGTCTTAAACAAAACATTACACACCCTAAAGAAACATGTATTCGAAAGACGCATCAACACGGGTATAGAGACAAAGGTTACCGCTACTACCTAACCCTATTTCTTCCCGTTGCGAGATAAATTTTGAAAAATCCTTTCTTAATGCACCCTTAAGGTACCCAAGAAATATTTCCTCGAAATTTCGAGACCAGCGGGAGGGTTTTATAATGTGCATAACAGTTTCAAACTAAATCCCAACTATGATCTCAGGGCATCGGCAAAGTGCTTCAAGTCTTCACGAACTACAACGGCCAGAGCAAATGCGTCGACTACAAGAAAGGGGACGACTATGGAAACTTGGACGCCAGCGGGTGGAACTACCAGGTACCTCGCATCATTCACATTGAAATTCAGTCGTAGTAGATAAAGAATGAATGAGAAACGTTGATTGGTCTCTGTTCAACCAACAACTCCCGGTATAATAACGACCTGTTTCAGAGCTGATATTTCTTAAACGGGTTACCCGATTTTTATGAATGTTAGTTAAAATCCATCCAGATTAAACTAGTTTCCTTCAAAACAATCCTCGTCCAAATCAGTTCATTCGTTTGGGAGCTACAACACCTCAGAAAGACACACAGACGCGCACGTTTAGCTAATAGCACCCTTTTTTTGCGTGGGAGTTGAAAATAAAACAAAAGCATTTGTTTCAAGTTAAGTACTTTAATCAATAACATTTTAAATCGTACTCAGTAAATTTTATCATCCTGACTGTTGCGAAAATTGTAAAGCTGGTCAGTTAAATTTGGTCCTGTTACAAGTAGCCAACTAACATTTGTATACTATGCATTCTCATAAACTACGCATTGCAGTCCGATAAGCATTTTGAAAATTTCATTCCCATCTGAATAAATGATATTATTATCCCTGTCAGTGGCAACACTCATACAGCCCTTTGTTTTGATTGCTAGAGCCTGCCCCAAGGTAACTTCATTTTTATCTACATAAAACACACCAGATTCAGTGCAAGCTAGAACGCCACCATAAGCGTCGGTACCTAACTCCCTTGTAATAAGCCCCGCTGATTTTTCATAGACAACAAATTCCTCACCGTCATTCAAACTATACAGCATATCAGCATGTGTAAAGAAAATCGTCCCATTCCCGTCAACCACCACGTGGTCATCCAATGTCTGTTTTAGAATACATCCAGCGCCTACAACCTTACCGTGGTCCAGCATGTATAATTGTTTTGTCCCAGTCTCAGTAAAAAATAACGTATCATTATAGAAGAAAACTGAGTTAACTTTTTTATCTGACGCTCCGACGTATTGAAATAGATTTGAACTATAATCTAGTTTATATATGCCAGTCTTCCTAGCTAAGTAAACGTCATGCGTGTCCTGATTGACGGTTTGTGAACGGCTGAAAACACCGTGAAATTCAAATATTTCTCTCGTTTCAAGATCGATTTTAGCGAACCGGTCCTCCCCATGGCCGTAGGTGAAGTAAAGAAGGTTCAGAGACTTGTCGACGGCGAACTCGCGCGGCAAGTAGACAGCTGATAATATTGACTGGTGTTCAAATGCAGTCTTCAACTCCCCTTTGCATACTTCGCCATCTGCAAGTGCATCTTGTAACAAAATGGTTGACAGATAGATCAGAAGCACCACCATGTCGACCTGAAACGCAAAAAAATTTAGATTAGCTTATTTATTTAATAAATCAAGCATTATCATATGGATTGTTTAGGCAGATACAAGACAGCGAATCTCTGAGGTTTTTTTACACGCGTTTCTTCTTCTTCTTCTTCTTTACCTAAGCAGTCAATTAAATTCAATCCCCAAAGCAGATTCAACTCTATTTAGATAGTAATAAGGTTCATATTACTACAGGAGGTTTATCTAAGTTATTGCGTTTTACCTTAGCGACGGCAGTATACAATAAAGTACTTACAAACACACATGCTTACATACAGTCAACGGCATCAGTATGTATACACCACAAAGGCTCAAAAATATGTAAATAGACCTTATTACTATGGCTATTAGGTTCATGTGTACATATTTTTGTATCTTTGTGCGGATATTTCGCATCTTTAGAGTTAGAGTTAGGTCTCTATAGCAATAAATTTATGATACGAAGTTAAAGCTGAAATGTTGTATTTATTTATTTATTTCTTTATTTGTGGGAAATCCAACAGTTACAAATATAACATATGAAACAAGAATAGGGAGCACAAAACCAATTACAGGATTTCACATGTAGTGACAGAGTAGCAAACTTAAAGTTTAGTACAAACTTCAAAGGTACACGCACTTACACAAAAACACTAGCGCAAATAAAAGGTAAAATTAAAACTACTGCTACACACCAGCCAAAGGCAGATCGCCAAAAGGTTCTCATACCTATGGTACTATCAGCCCAATGGAACCCTGACCCACCATAGAACGGTGTCACAGTGAAATTATAAAACAATTTGTTTGACACTTCTTATGACTTGAATCATAACGTCTCTGTGACACAGTTCTATAGTGGGTCAAGGTTCCAATGGTCTGATAGTACAGTCACCACCCGCGAATGTTACGCCACTTGCCACTCTTCTTAATTTAGCCGTGTACTACACTCGGGTAATATCTCAAGTCGGCTGTCAACCCAAAATGCATTACACGGTTAAATTAAGAAGAGTGGCAAGTGGCGTAACATTCGCGGGTGGTGACTGTACAAAACATGCTCAAACAACAAGTATTAGGTCAATATAATTCTAAGGTGCGATTTATTTTTAACCCTTGACTGCACCATCAAGTAATAATAATAGAAGACGTAGCCAAGATGTAAACCCTGCGAACGTTTCTGTTTCTTTCGAATCGAAATGAATGGAGTTGCCATAGCGGTCGACGCAATCTGTCATCAGCTTCCGTCAATCCTATACATCGATACCTTAGTTCAAAATTGTACTAATTACATTTGAAAAGTCATTGTAATTAGTATGTTTGTGCAAAGATAATAAGTTCGTAAATTTACTGGCAAATTAAAATAATTTAGTACGATTGTGCACTAAGGTATCGACATTATGTCGATTTTCGAAAATTGCTTACTTAGCGTTATGTATCTTGACTTGTTTGTCGCTTGGATCTCCTCTCTCTAGTCAGTAACGAAAGAGACGCACTGAGAGACAAGCAAGAAAATACAAATGTATTGGTCTTACCCGCACTGCCTGCCACATTATGTATGTATGTATGTAAACACTTATTGATAAGCTTTGGACAAAATACTCAGAGGCGTGCCTTGAAACACCATGACGGCTACAGTAGGGCGTCTCTGTCTTTATATTCTTAATTATAAGGGACATACTGAACCATTAGCCAGTCTCTGACCAATTTTAAGTACCTATGCTTTTGATAGTAGTTATATTGGATTTTTAATTACAATATTATATGACTATAAAACGCGTTTATGTAAATTGATCATGAGATTGTACTGAGTACTGACAATAATAGTTATTTATAGTAGGAACTATTTAAAATCACGATTCCCACTTGA
Source organism: Acleris laterana (assembly GCA_963966035.1). Classification (NCBI taxonomy): domain Eukaryota; kingdom Metazoa; phylum Arthropoda; class Insecta; order Lepidoptera; family Tortricidae; genus Acleris; species Acleris laterana. The sequence goes on from OZ014440.1 coordinate 20,066,380, forward strand.
GAACTTATCCGCGATGAATGGCATTGTTATCTTTTGTTACACCCAACCATTATATCTAACTGGTGGGTTACCTTTGTATGGGCGATACATAATGTTAAGCAAAATGTATCGTTGCCCAACCGTTACATTTGCCAACCCGCTTTGTGTCTGTAACCGTATATACTTACTTATTTCAGGGTTTGTATAAAACTAACCTAACCTAACCTATAAAATACTAAAATACCACACAAAAAAAATGGTTTGTCAAATGAAACGGTTTCCATACAATGTATACTGTGACTTACAGGTCGATTCACAAGAGTTGGCACGAATGCCGAATGGATTGATCTAAAGTAATGTCACCTATCATTGTGTGAGTGCCGTCCTTTGAACCGATGTTCGAATTTCAAACCGAAAACCTGTTACTATTTTACACACTAGTATACTTTTATTCACTCAGTCAATCCATTCGTGCCAACTCTTTTGAATCGACCTGTACTTTGGAAAATAAATATCATTCATTCATTCATTCATTTATTCATTCATTCATTCATTCATTTATTCGTACATTTATTCATTATTTCGGGCATAAGGCAGAATACCGTAACTGGTACACAATGAAGCTTCTTTAAGGCAAGTAGTAATTATAGGCAGAGCACAGGCTTGCGAGCGCTCTAATCTCAAGCACGAGCACCTTAAGAGTTCATTTTGTACCGTTACAAATCTATGGAGTCGACATGTCTTTGCTGAGCACGTACCTTTGCGTTGCTGAAGTTGCTGCCGTCCTAAGACAATACACAGTAACTAACATAAACCTCCTGTAGTAATATCAACCTTATTGCGAACAAAATATAATTGAATCTGTTTTGGTGATTGAATTTAAGATATTGCTTTTTGCTTAGGAGGGCAGTGCTTACCATCAAGTGGCCAGGTCTGCTCGTTTACCTTGAATGGCTATAAAAAAAAATCTGTCTTGCAGTTATTTCTAGGAACTATTCATAGAAAAAAAACGAACTAGATTAGGATAAACTTTTTTATTTTTTTAAATTCTGAAACAAATTATGCATTATATGTCCAGATTTTGTCATAAAATTCATGAATTTTATTAATAGACATTGACAATACATGTCTTCTTAATTTTAAGTCTGAATATTGAATTTCCATCTGAATAAATAACATTATTATGCTTATCGAAGGCTAAACCTGAACAATACTTCGTTTCTGTTACCGCGATACCTTCTAGAAGATATCTCTTTGGATTTACTAAGTAAATGCCGTAATGAGTGCAAGCAAAGACGTCACCAGCATTGTCAACCGCGAAACCGCTGTACAAAAGACCTTCTGCGTTTTGATATTTGTAATCTTCACGTTTTTGCTCCTTTTTCACTGTTTTCATACTACGTATTCCACGATCGTAAGTATAGAAAACTCTCCTTTGGTCATCAACAACAAAATGGTCACTATTCTGCGTCCTGATTTCAGCAAAATAAGTAACAAGCCCGTCCTCGAGTGTGTGTAAATGCGTTGACCAATTTTCAGTAAAATATAACGTGCCATTATAGAAATAAACTGAATCTACTGTCTTATCTCCACATGCCAGAAAATCGAATTCTCTTGATCTAGGTTTATACTTATATATGCCTGTCGCTGCTACGATGTACAAATCATGGTTATTCTGGTCTACGGTCTGTGAACGGCTTTTTACGTTTTCAACGTTAGTAACCACTTTGGTGCCGAGATGGATTCGTGCCAGCTGGTTGTCGAGTCCGTGGCTAAAGTAAACAGTGTTCAAGGTCTTGTCAATAGCGAATGCCCGTGGGTTGGTCAGATTGGACTGCAATAGCTCCCTTTTTGTGTCAAAAACTACATCCCCATTACACCGTTGTGCGAGTGTCTCTTCTAGCAAAGTTATGGTGAGCAAGGGAAGATACAGCAGAACGTTCATTATGACCTAAAAAATAATGTTTTAGAGACTTTGCAAAAGCTTGTCAACGTGAAGCTCGAAGCTTAGGTCAGTTCAATAAGTTGGTCTGTTATCAGCAAAGTTAAATTTAAACGTTAGTTATTTAAATTCCTTTGTCCATAGTTATTACTTAAGTCAGTTAGTTTTAGTTAGTTAGTATTTAAGTCTTTATAGAATGATACTCGAGCATATTTATAGTTAAGCTGTAGAGACTCAACTTACTGATTCCACAGTCAAACCGTGCAAGCGGTTTTGCGGGACATTATTTATAAGTTAGAAACTGTATTTTTTTGATTAATAAATAAATAATAATAATAATAGTTAAAATATGACATGGTTAAACGGACAGAACATAAAAATAGGATACTCTTTCCCTCTTTTTAGGGCTTCCAATCTCGCAGCCAATCTTCACTCTAGGTATCTGCGGGACTGAACATCTTCAATCCCGCAGCTTCGCGGTATCTGAGGGATCCCGCATATAAATTGGTACTATTGAATCGATGTAATAGAAATGAAACAATAGAAATACAAAATTAAAAAAAAACAACAAAATCATACAAACAATAAACAAAACAAGATAATTTTCTTCTCGGCAGTGGTCTCCTCTTGGGAGATTCTTGACGTGTTAAAGTGCCCGTGCGGCAAAATAAATATCTTTTAACTTTTTTTTATCTTTTATACTATTAAACGGGCAATATTTGTTTATACATATAAATTATATTCTATATAAATATTTGTAAACACGAAAATTAAAATAAAATTTGAATATACAGCATGATTGCGTTCTTACCCGTTAAACAACTTTCAGATATATGGATAATCATTATTACTATTTAAATCCTACCATAAAACTAAAAGCAGGCACTCATTATGTAATCAAAACTGTATCTAACCATGCATCCCTCTCTATATCTTCTAGTTGGAAAGGGGCATACTGAGCTTTGAAATTGCAACCGGCAATTTTTATTCTAGGGCCATAAAGAGATATAAGTGCATATTGGATTTTTAATGAAGAAAATGTCGATACATCGGTAGTATTTAATCATTTGAATTAATATTAGATACAGATAAGGAATAGGTATTGTTTTAGTCTTCAATTTGCTGGAATCAAATCCAGAAAAACCAAAGGATTATAAATCTTTACATCATGATTTAGGGTTCCTTAAATAAAATCCAAAATCAGATCCTTATTATTTCGTAATTTACTTCAGTCTGCCTGAATTTTGTCACGGAACCTTAGGTTAGGTATACATTTTAGTACAGTCAAGGTCACCAATAATGTAAACACTAAGTTTCAAAAATATGTACACAAACCGTATTAATATAGCAATAAGATCTATGTGTACATATTTTTGCAACTTTGTACGGATATTTATATATAAAAATATAACATACTTACTTATGTACTGTATGCTTATGGCTGGTGTGAATGTACCCTCATATTGCATGCCAGTAAATCAAATTGTTTGCGATCTACTTGCGTGCCAGATGCAGGCATGCCATTTAGTTTATACATGAAAGTAGGTGGCAAGCGCAAGGAGCTGTTGTGCAAGTGTATGTGTGTTCCCAGCTTTAAACCTCACTTCGCTCGGTCTTCGACTCGATGGTTCTGTCTGAACAGAGACCCAACGATTTCTCCCCTCACTACGTAACCCCCTGACCATGCTCTTGTTCGAACTTCACAGATCGGATCAACGATACTCAAACTATCATCGATCAAACATACAAACATACGAATGTCCACTAAGTTGACTCTAATGGGCACCTCAGACCCAATAGGTCCCACTGACTAACAATAAAGAGAGATACTATACGATACGACCCTGTTCTAATACGATGAACCAACAGCCCAAAATCAGCCGGCATACTGTTAGTTTGTGGTGTTCATTAGACCTCACTTCGGGTTAGGTTCGTTAGGACAAGATTGCATAACGGCTATTTAAGCAAAACGTCGTAATTCCATAGTGACTTATTAAGCGCAATGCCTTCTTTGCATAATGCCCTAGTGAGAAGAATGTCTTAGGGCCGTATTAATAAACTCATCTTGGCTGAGAGGCCCGTCACAAGATACGTCAAAGTAAACGTCAAACCATAGAACACTGTCATTTTTGACGCATCTCGAGACGAGCATTAGAGTTGAGATTAGTTTATTAATGCGGCCCTTAGTTGCACGATTCACAACTGCGCCCCATAACGCCGAAGTTACAAAATGACTAACAGAGTTAACGACCAAATTATAGAAAAGTCTTGGTTGTAAAATGACGCATAAGGCAAAGTGTCTAGATAGCATAATATGGTCTTGGTAGCAAAACGCCATGATTGCTTAACGAGTAGGTAATATTAGATGAATTTTATTTATGTAGGAACGAGTTGATATTGTCTAGGTCTCGGACGGAGTCGCGGGCAGAAACTAGTGTTTAAATAAAACAAGGTTATGGAAAAAAAATATTCTTAATGTAAGGTGGCATATTTTATTCGTAATTTGATTTTAAGTGGCCAGTATTCAGTCACCTTTGCAGTTTCTTTATCAAAAATATGAAGAGTCCTTCACAAACTACTGGTTGTGATTTCCTTGTCATTCAACCATCTAGTCGTTATGCCATTTAAGACGTTATTAATTTATGACGATATACGTACCTAGTGGTTTTACTATCAGTACGTTCTGAATACGTTGCCGTTTTGCTACTAGGACATTTTAATATTTGGGCGTTATACAAACAAAACGTTATAGAACTGAGTCCAATCCTAAATCCAGGCATTCTACTATTAAGACGTTTGCACAATTAGACATTAAGACCCGTATTAATAAACTAATCCCAACTCTAATGCTCGTCTCGAGATGTGTCAAAAATGACAGTGTTCTATGGTTTGACGTTTACTTTGACGTATCTTATGACGCGCCTCTCAGCCAAGATGAGTTTATTAATACAGCCCTTAGCTACCAAGATCTTATGAAACTAGGACGTTTTGCTTTTGCAGTCAATATGCAATCTAGTCCTTACGAACCTAACCTCTCACTTCGTTCGGTAGCACAGAGTGACCCTAGACAAGATCTGTGACGAGACCGTTATCGCTATCGAAAATGTGTAGTGTCAAGCGTTTATGTCAGCTCTAAAATCGTTTTCAATAACGTTAACCTTCTTGTATTTCAATAAAAGTCAATGTTTCGAATTCTGTTCTTTATTTACATTCGAATTCATACACGATTAAATTAATTATTCTTTCATATAAAGTGCCCAATGTAAATTATGTACTGGTATGACAGTAATATTTGGTGAAGGGCGATGTTTCTTCATCGATTTATCTGGCTCCATACATTTCGTTACCTTTTTAAGTTTAAACACTGACTTTCCATCTGAATAAATGATATTATTATTCATATCAATTGCTATACCGGAACAACTCCTGGTTGTTCCAGTAACAATATGCTCCAAAGTATCATCCTCAGTATTTAATTGAAAAATTCCGTAATAAGTGCAAGCGATAACATTGCCATCATCGTCAATAGCTAAACCTTTGTACATTCGCCCAATAGTTTCATAGTATGTAACTTTAGTTCCTGTAACGTCCACGCTATGTATTTGATCTTCAAAGGTATAGAAAAGCGTTCCATTATGATCAATAACAAAATAATCGTGTTTCTGCATTTGTATATCTCTAGCTAGTTCGATCGTATCTTCAGTTAGTTTGTGGACATGTTCTAAATAACGTTCTGTGAAATATAGTGTGGAATTGTAAAAGAACATCGCAGCAACATTAACAGGTTCCTCTACAAGGATATCAATTTCTTTGGCTTTAGGATTATACTTATATATCTTTGTCTCCGGTACTATGTACACTTCATGTGTTACCTGATTGACAGTTTGTGTACGGCTTTCGACCGATTCAATGTTAGTCAAGTTTCCAGTGCCAAGATGTACCTGACCAAGCTGTCCGTCTATTCCATGACTGAAGTATAACATATTTAATCCCTTGTCCAAGGCAAACTCGCGCGGGTTGTCCAGATTTCCCTTGACCATCTTCTTTCTGTACGTTGTTACTCTCTGCCCAGTACATTCATTGTATTTTGCAAGTGTTTCTTCTAGCAAAAACAAGGTCATGTACAGAAGGACCTTTGTGTTGACCTGAAATTAATGATAACTTTACACTGGATTAACATTAGACATAAAATTTACAATGTGGAATGTATTGCACATATGGCATGTCAAATGATTTACGACAAGCCAAAATATTGGTTTCTAGTCTCTTTTTCTCTTTGGTGAAGAGACAAGTGAAAGAAACATTATAGCTCACAATGTTAAACATTTTTACTCCAATTTGCTCTAGGATTAGCGATGTCTTCACAGCCTGTGTCTGAAGTTGAGCCAAGTTAACAAATGTGTACATTTAACAATTACATTTGTGTGTGATTTAAGTGTAAAGATTAGATTTTAATTAAAATTCATCGTCATATTGCTGTTAATAACAATTTTTATGGAGTATTAATACGAAAACCATAATTTGTTTTTTAATCCCTGAAACAAATTTAAAAAAAAACAGAATTGTAACCTTGGTCTGTACGTATATTCCGAACTGTCAGCGTATTTTGAGCAGGGTTGTGGCTGCTCCTTTAATGTCTTGTTTTATTCCAGGCTTGCACGGAGATGGTTATGCCAATGTGCACGACGGGAGAGGACGACATGTTTGAGCCAAGTCCTTGGAACTACACGCAGTTCTCCAAGGATTGCTATGACCAGTACAAGGTGTATCCTAAGGAGGGGTACGCCAGGGTGCAGTACGGGGGGGACAGACTGCGGGCGGCGACGAACATTGTGTTCAGCAACGGGCTTATGGATCCTTGGGCTGGAGGTAAGGGGTGATTGAAAAAATGAACTTCTGCTGGAGTTTCTTGCGGCGCTTCTTCTCCGCAATGATGGTCTTGTCCGAAGCGCTGGTAGACTCACCCTATTATTACCGACGTGTAAAAGAGCCCTCATGTGGCCTATTTACTGAATAAATATTTTGAATTTTGAATTTTTTGAATTTTGGGGATTGCGAATGGTGCTGGAGAAGAGGAAGCGGAATGGCACCCAAAAGAAAATAGTATAAAAGTAGGAAGTCGATATGAATATACTGCGTTTTGAGTTTGGTCAGTTTATGGGAAGTGTGGAAAAGGATAAGGACCCATAATTTTATCGAATTTTACTTCATCGATTGTTATCATTTTATCGAACGCTATTTTCTGCTGAAACCATGATGTTTTTAGAATATCTTAAATATTAATTAGGTAGGTTAGGTTAGAAATGACTTCCGAATTAAGAAAATATGCGAAATTAAAAGAATTTGGTTTTGATAACTAGTGATTTTTTGTGGTGATAGGACCGTGTGAACCGTGTCTAGGGTTTATCCAGATCGCTACCACTTTCTAACCCTTTAACCTACCGCCAAGCAGCAATGTTCGCATAGTTTTTCGGTGTTGTGTGACAACCGGCAAAATGACTATAGTAGTGTGGAGTCATTTCATCCAAGTTCTCAGAGTAGGCACTATAAGACGACCTGTAGCTTTCTCCATGCCATGAAAAAAATATTCCTTGGTCTCAATCTTAATAATTATCTGTACCCTTTCCCAGGTGGCATCCTGAACAGCATCAGCTCCTCAGTGAAGGCCGTGGTGATCTTCAACGGCGCCCACCACCTGGACCTGATGCCGGCGAACCCCCTAGACCCTGAGAACGTGCGGATGGCCCGCGACATCCATAAGGACAACATCCGCGCGTGGATCAGCGAGTTTAGGGACCAAGCGCGTTAAGTTAGGCAATAAACTGTTTTGATATAAATGGAGTTTTTTTTTTTGGATAATTTGCAAATTCCACTATTATTATCATGGCTGGTTGCTGTACATGGATCGCTTTGGAAAAGACTAGGCCCATAGCGTTCAACTACTAGGTTGCCTGTGACACTGTACAACTTTGTCTAAGCCATCTGCCCTTTTCATAAATGGAGTATAATATTGTTATTCAGATAAAGAAAATTAATTACGATCTCAACTAGACATTGTGAGTTTATAGCAATTTTAATTTCCTAGGATTTACTTAAATTAAAGAGTAGGTATTTAAAGCAAAACCTTTGCAATATAGCTTGAATTTATGAGTGAAGTTAAGACATACATACATACATACATAAACTCACGCCTTTATTCCCAGAGTGGGGTAGGCAGAGCTACAGAATTTTACCAACAACTCTAAAAATTTGTTGATAATTCTGTAACCACATTTTGCACACTTAGGCCAAGATAAGTTAAGAGTGAAACGATATGTCTAAAAGAAGTAAAAATATGAATTTTATTAATCTTGGAATGATCCAGAGTAAAAAAAGACAATAATTTAATATGTTCGCGAGTGTCACACACGTCTTATCTAAAGCCGTTTCAAGCCGGTAAAATTGCTTTATATCGTTACTAAAATAAAAATTGCATCATTCGATATTTTACAAATGTTTAACTCATAGGTAGTATGAATGGGCTACGTTCATAGTCCACATAAATGGTAAAAAAGAAAAAAAGTGACTTTGACAACTGACAGATGAAATGATTTTGAGGTTAAAACCCAAACAAAACAAAGCGTAACACCGCAAAATAAACATTTTGTATAATTTATAGTAATATTATAACAATTAGCAAGTACCAGCAACCATGACAACAATTTGCAAGTACTGCAACGAGCCAGAAAACAAGCAGTTCAGGCCGGGCCTCATATGCGATACTTGTATATGTTTTGTGCATTTGACTTGTTTGAGAAGGCTTGGAACACCGGGGGACTTGGCTTGCGATGTTTTCTTCGATTTTACGTGTGAAGAGTGCTCACCAAGCAACGAAGAGGTTTTTATTCGGAACAGATTCCCATGGTAAGGCGGGTACAATAAATTAAGTCGTCCCAAATGAAGTGATAGTTTAAATATCTGGAGACAATCTCACACAAATTGGTAGTAAGTAAAATTGGTCCTAGACAATGATAATCATACTCTTATAAATAGGAAAGATTTTTTTTTTTTTTTGTAACGTATAAACTCAAAAACTACTGCACTGATTTCAAAAATTCCTAGACCATTAGAATGCTATATTATCCCTGAGTAACATAGACTATGTTTTATTTCTCTCCGCGGACCGAGTCGCTGGCAACAGCTAATATATAATACAATATCGTGGGGATAATCTCACACAAATCTACCTAATCCCAAACTAAGCCCTAAATACATAGAAAACATCCAAGAAGGTAACAAATACTCAGAATGTTGCTTATATACTTAAAATCAGCAGGACTGATACAGGTATTTACAAATAACAGATGCACAGCCAGCACCGGTCCTAGCCCTTGATCAGGATAGAGAGAGATTGCAAGTCTTTTTACACTGTGTGATGTCCTGTGAGTGAACAGCGATTTCACCATTACTGTTTTTTCTGCATACCTAAAAGGAAAGAATTCATTCGTAAATAAATAAATAGAAGTCAGTAATTAAGATACATATCAGAACTTAGTTGCTATTCGCAGTGTCCTCCTAAGGCACAACATACTGCATGTAGGACTTTGTCAAAGTGACGTTTGAGTTTAGTTGATTGACACAAGATTATTTTTTCAAACAAGCAAAATTTGACGTGGGCCTTACAAGTATATAGCAATGATTTGTATGCAATTATATCTGTCATTTCGGTGAACTTATTCTCCATGCCAGGGTCAACGTAATATTGCTGACACTGCACCACCTCACCACCAATGCGTATGGCATCAGCAATCACGGCTTCTTCCACTACAAGACGCACATCTGCTCCTTCATTGACCGTAATTGGAGCATCCTGTTTGATTCACAGTTGTAAGTACAAGTTTTGTCTTATTAACTCCTGATATGCGGGAGGTTGAAAAACTCTAAATCGTAGTCTCTCCAAGTAAAAAAATATATGTTTATAAAATGATATCCAAAAATTTGAGCATGGATCCACACGTAAGCGTAATAGGAGGGGTTAATTTTATATATGAATGGTTTCTGGTACTATTACCATCTATATCAAGTAAAAAAAGTGGCAATAAGGCGATTGTGAAACCCAAGATGTGTCATTTACACGGATGTGATTAGGGAGTGCAATCCGGATTCGTTTTGTATGGGATTTAATCCGGATTTCCTTACAAAATAAATCCGGATTTGCAATCCCTAGATGTGAGTGATGTTTTCCTACATATCTACAGTAGTTTATTTGCCCCCATTTTTATTGCAACATTAAAAATCCCAGAGTAAATATTTATTGTTCTCAATAAAATTGTTCAATTAAAACAGCATTTAAAATATTTTAACTTGGCATGTTCCAGTAAGCAGAAGAAGAACTGGGTGGGGACCATAGCCGGAGCCCTATCCGTGTACAGCAACCTCATGTTCCGTTCGGGGTCCTACGCGCTCGGCGAGACGGGCTGGTGGCGCCTGCAGCACGCCTTCTCGCCCGCAGTGGCCTCGCACATCAGTGAGGAACTGCTATTATTAATTTATTGCAATTATACATAAGTCCAACCCTAAACATTATTACTTATAAATATATTTATACAGTGTGTTACCAGCACCCTGGCTTTTTTTAAAGTAGGTTAAAATAACGTATATCTGTAACGTAACTATGACATTAATTTAACTAATAAACAACTGTTCAGGCTTTGTTAACTTTCTAACAAAATGTCAATTGCCAGCAATGTAAAGCACAGCAATTTGACAAGTGTAAATGACAGTCGATGTCTTTGATTATTATGATCTGCCCCTGTACTACGACATGCCTCGTACCAAGCAACAGCAATACTGATAAGGATGAACACGCAGCACATGCACTACATTAATAATGGACAGTATCTAAGGAAATTAATTGTGAAGTTATTTTGATAATTTTTCGATTGATAATACTTGCAAACAATTGCTAAAGCAACATATTATCGGCAGTTTTAATAAATGCCCGCATAACACTGTATGTGGCCATACAAATCTATACAAAAAAAATGCTTTGGTTATTTTTTTAGGCATAAGCTTCTGGCATGCTAATAATCATGTATAAGAAAATTGCTATGCCCTGCTAAGGTGCCAGTGCCTGACCTTACTTGGATGTTATCTTTAAGTGTTATAAACTGTATCATGCAATAATGATGATTTGATTATAGTTATAAGAATGCCGTAACTGCCTGCCGCCATAAGGTAGCATTTTGATTTGAATGGCCACATATTACTACTGAGTAGTATTTTAGGGGGAAACGATCAGAAGACCGATCGGTCACCTACCTGCTCTGGCCGGGCGTCCCCACCCATCATCATAGGTACTATAATAAGCTCATAAGCTAAGTATATCCTCGATGAACCCAAACTCATCTGCTTAGAAGTGGTTTTATTATTATTATTATTATTTTATTTTAAACAGGCAGTTGGCACTGATATGTCTAAATCCTTAATCACTGCACGAAATGTCACACTAATTTAGAATGTTTGCCAAACTTATTTTTGAACTGGTTAAAGTTTTTTCTTTTGTGACCTGCCTAATTTTCAGGAATAAAAGGCCATCTCCAACGAAATAGTAGGTTTACCTTTACATATGATGAATATTATGGTTTCAGTACAAGAAATAGCGAGGGACAAGCAAAAAGGGCGACCGCGGAGCCAGATGGCTCTGGACATCACGCTGTTTATAGAAAAGGTCACTGAAATGGGTAAGGAAATACATTTGTACAGTCGAGTTTATAAACTGCCATATATGAATTGTCACAGCGATTAAAGTGTACTAAATTTTTGTCTTCCGTGTTTGTGTTGTGTTTGTTGTTTTCCGTGTGGTTGCCGGATTAGAATAGTGCCACTCCGTATCTTTCCGTGGATGTCGTAAAAGCCGACTAAGGTAATAAAGGCGTGTAGTATGTTAGGCGATGGGCTTGCAACCTGTCACTAATACACTGGTAAACATCTTCGCCTAAGTGTGCAAAATGTGGTTACAGAATTATCAAAAAGTTTTTATAGTTGTTGGTAATTCTGTAGCTCTGCCTACCCCACTCTGGGAATAAAGGCGTGAGTTTATGTATGTATGTATGTATGTATGTAAATTTTTGTCTGAATATAGCTTTTAGAATTGGGACCGCAAAAAATATCAAGCGAGAATCGCACAAATTTGTTTGTTTAGGTACTTGATAAAATGTAAAACAACCAAGTCATCATCAGCCAATAGAAGAAGAATTATTGATACGTCAAAGTGCAGTTTTGATTGGATTGGCTTAACAATGCGACGCGATTTGGATTGTTTACATTGTTTTAAGTACCTAAACAAACGGAGTATAGGCTTGTAATAGATAACGTAGAAAACATCCAATACTCAGAGCGTATACTCGCGCTCATCACACAAATATTATCCCATACCGGAAGTCGAATCTGGGACCGAGCTTCGAACCCTGGGTCAGTCAACTATGCTAATGCGTCTTCTAAAATTCTCGGAACCTTTTTTAATTAGACCGTCTTTCATATTCACAAATTGACGACGCGCCTACAAAGCTAGCGGTCCTAGGTTCAAATCCCGGTAAGGGCAGATATTTGTGTGATGAGCGCGAATATTTGTTCCTGAGTCAAATGTTTTCTATTTATTTAGCTATATATCTCTCTATATAAGTATTTATATCGTCGTAAGCTTAGAGCTTCGTTTGGGACTAGGTCAATTGGCGTGGCATGGTCCCCTGATATATATTTATTATTTATTTATTTCAATTGACAAGATTTCATATTTTCAAGACTTTAATTTTATTCGTTTTATAGATACTGTTTGGAAGGAGAAAGACACTAATAGTTTTAAATTTTCTCTAGAATGAATAATTATTTTATTATTAATTTATTAAGATGTACTTATTCTAATAGGGCGTAACTTCATTTCTACGACACAATGGACATATTACGTTAGTCCAATCTGTACATAAAAAAGTATCATGTCAACCGATAAAGGGCCACTTGCACGAAAAGTTTAACCCTGGGTTAAGACACTAACTCGAGTTAAAATGACAGTTATCGTATGAATCTGACGTCTACTAAACTCGAGTTAGTGCCTTAACCCAGGGTTAAATTCTGCGTGCAAATGGCCCTAAGTCTCTATCCATCTGTCAATAGTGTCAATGTCTAATTTGAAGTATGACAGCTTTTTTTCTCGTGAAAAAGGCAATGGTATTATAATCTATTCAGGCATAGTATTGGTAAAACTCGATATTTTTATTAACTTACTTGTAATTTTGAAAATAAAGAAAAATAAATCTAAATAAATATTTCGCCGTGTTCAGGAGGTAAAACCCTTTCGATTCGTATAGTAATTTGCAGGTGTCACCAAAATGAAATGTTGTCAATTGTATCGTTTTTATATTTTAGGGTACAAAGAGTATCTCAAGACCGAGGACGAGGAGTTCGCGCCGGGAACCGAACGCGCGCCCGTCAAGAAGCGCCGTTTGGACTTGGACTACAACATCTCATCCAGTGTGTCGTATTACGATCAACAGGATTCTGACAGCAGGTGAGAGAGAAAGGAGCAAAAAATATAACTCGCTTCTGCCCGCGACTTCGTCCGCGTACATGTTGATTATGGTGGTTATACTTGTTATTCCCTCGGGTTCACAGCTAATTGCTGAACTGATTTTAATGAAATTTGATATTGAGAGAGTTTGAACCCGGAAAAGAGATAAAATACTTTTCATCCCAGCAAATTGAGCTTTGGTCTTTGTTAATACGATACATTTTTCAGTGCGCGACGAGAGGATAGGCTAGTGTCCAAAAAAAATCTGATTAGTCCGTCATTTACAGTATCAAAAAATATTCAACACGTATTTTTTCTTTTGTTAATTAAACATAAAATTACGAAGATAAAGTGCGTTGCAGTTTCACTCGACGTCACGCCATGGCTCACTTTATACCACGTTGTGACGTCACGAGCCCCCACTCCTGAACTTTGATGCGCGTTATATTTGTCAATTTCGATTGATTTTAAAACGCGAAAAAATCAGTGTTCAGTTATTTTTTGATAATTTTACTGACAGACTGAATGAATCGTACTTACACAAGTCAAAGCTGAAGCGATGACCATAATTCTGAGTTCGACGTTTTAACAAATTAAGTTGGGACCGTTTCGCAACTGTTTCTCTGTGTCTCATATTTTGTATCTATGTACCTAATGTTGTTTTGTATTGTTGCGAATAAATGTCTCTTTATCTTTATCTTTTAAACTGAACCCTATTGAACAAGCGTCTGTTCTCGTTGCCAGACAAGACGTGCAGGAAGAGGAGGGTCCAGTGCCCGAGAGCTCGTACTCCGAGAGCGACGGCTTCCGGGGCTTCTACCAGCCTGCCAGCTACGTGCCTCCCGTGAGTCTCTTTCTTTTATCGCCTGAAGTGCCAAAATTCAAATTCAAAATATTTATTCAGTAAATAGGCCACATGAGGGCTCTTTTACACGTCGGTAATATAGGGTGAGTCTACCAGCGCTTCGGACAAGACCTTGCGGAGAAGAAGCGCCGCAAGAAACTCCAGCAGGAGGTCATTTTTTCAATCATAAAAACATAATAGTACTTAAAACTAAGTTACATTAAGTAAAGTAAGTTAAATTAGGTAATAAAGTCCTTGCTTTTGTTAGCAGGATATTGAGAATTACATTTGAAAGGGACAGAGATGAAAAACTCTCTAGAGACTTCGGAATGGAGGGTCCAGGTACTGCCGAGCTCGCACCGGCTAAAAACACCAAGTGTCTTTACTCCCATCATCATTTCAGTCGAAAGACCACTGCTGGGGCTCTATCTACTGGTTACCACTTTATCGATTGTAAACGTTAAGATAGTTCTTACTTACTTGACAGTAATGGCTGCCGAGTTAATAACTCCTAATTTTACCAGATTTCCAAAACACCATCTTCGAAATATTAGGTATGGATGGATGGTCAAGGAAGCCTTAATTTTAATGTGTTTTTTTGGACTACCAATATATTGTTGTTTTTTTTAATTCTAGTTTTTCCGCAATGAACATTAAAAACAAAATGATAATGTAAACGTACATTTCACCGAATCAGCTGTATCGCCAAATTTCTGCTATTTGAGTCGAGTCGAGCACTTACAGCTAAAATTTTGCTGTGATATTTTTTTCTGCTAGTTAGATATTAATCCCTTTGACTACAAAGCACTGGCAAAGTCATTTGCTGTCTTAGCATGGATGCAACAATCGAATTCTTATGAAAATCGCTAAGAAATTGCGTATACTGTTGGAATTCACAAAATTAAATCCGTCCCAGTCACGTTCTCTTTCACTCGTATGGATAATAATTTACAGTCTCAAGTGTTCCTTGTTTTTATAAGGGTTTCTTCTAAAGTAATATGTTTGTTTACAGTTAGTTCCCCGGGACACCTCGTATAGATCGTACAGTTACGTTTTGAACACGACTCTCCTAGTAAATAATATATTATTTTGACTTATAAACATTTATTCTTTTCCTGTGTTGTTATTTAATTTGCCTTTGTGCTATAGCTGAACCGCAAGTGGTTGCGCTTAATGGTAGACTTAACTAGTGGTCATAACGTCCACCTCAATCCCTTCCACAAAACCCCCTGGTTATTCCTCAGAGCGACTCGTCCAGCGTGCACTCGCAGCAGCAGTCCGCGCTCTACTACGACTCGGAGTCCCGCAGCCCGTCGCCGCGGCCCGAGCAGCCCGGGCCCGAGCCCGAGCCGGAGCCCGAGCGCAAGCCCGAGCGGAAGAAGCCCGAGGAGAGGCGGGAGCTCGCCAGGGAGTCCTTGTTCTCTACACAGTTGAACAGCTTGGAGCTGCCGTGGGAGGAGAAGTGTGAGGTGGGTTTACGAGTCTGGGATTTAAAAACTACATAATTAAAAACTTTTTTGTTAAAATAGTGGCACTACATGTCTTCCGTGGATGTCGTAAGAGGCGTCTAAGGGAATATAGGCTTGTATTACTAGTAGGTGATGAGCTTGCAACCTATCACTAATACGCTGGTAAACATCTTGGTCTATTTGTGCAAAATGTGGTTATACAGGGTGAAACCTAAGTCGTGAACAAAATGATCACCTCTGTGTTCTCCTCACGAATATGAACAACTTTCACAATGGGACCAACTCTGAAATATCGAAAAAAAAATCAGCTGTTTCATAGAAAAGTTCAATACGTACTCGACCAAAATGTATGAAGCAGCTGATTTTTTTTTCGTGATTTCAGAGTTGGTCCCATAGTGAAAGTTGTTCATATTCTTGGGTAGAACACAGAGGTGATCATTTTGTTCACGACTTAGGTTTCACCCTGTAGAATAATCAAGTTTTTAAAGTTGTAGGTAATTCTATAGCTCTGCCTGCCCCACTCTGTGATAACAGGCGTGAAGGTATGTATGTACGTGAAATAAAGATCTAGTGCAGAGGAAGTTGACTGGAATTTCTTTTATTTTTATGTCTACACAATATTCCATTGACAAATTTGGTATAAATTCGGATCTTATAAGGAGAAAATAAAAAACCAAGCAAATATATGGTTGAAATTTCGAAGTGCTACCAATTTCAATGAGATATCATACTCGTATCAAAAGACTTTATATGCGCAAACGTTTTAAAAACAGGTTTGAATTACTTTTATGTCGCATAGTTTTCGTCCCAACTAACCATACATCACAACAACATCATGTGGTTTTCTATTCTCCATTTCAGCAGGAACAAGGAGACTTGGTGGACCTAACGCAATACGAAGAGGTCCAGTTACTGAAGCAAGTCGAGAACCTCATACCGAAAGTGAGGGATCCGAAAAAGAAGGCGTATCTACACGGGCTAAAGGCGAAATTGGCATTGCGTAGGCTGAAGAGGCACAAGCATTTGCCGATATTTAATTTGGACCAGTAAGTTTAAGAAACGTTATCATTAAATTAAAGGGTTTTTTATTAAAAAAGATAAAAAAGATAAAAGATATTTATTCAGTAATTAGGCCGCACCGGCACTTTTAGACGTCAAGAATCTACCAGCGCTTCCCAAGAGGAGACCATTGCCGAGAAGAAACGCCGCAAGAAACTCAGCAGTCAGTCGTTTTTTAACCATATTTAATATTACAATGATACTACTTAGTCTAGCATTATATAAAGCTATAAATAAATTGCGGGTGGTAGGACCTTGTGCAGGGTCCGTCCGGATCGCTACCACCGTCTTATCCATTAACCTACCGCCAAACAGCAGTGTTCGCATTGTTGTGTTCCGGTTTGGGGATAAGACAGCCGGTGAAATGACTAGCATAGAGGCATTCTATCTTAGTCCTCAGGGTTGGCAACCCATTTGCAGTCTTAGGATTGCTCTGCAGTCTTGTGAATGCGAATGTCTATGGGTCACAGTTTCCACTTACCATCAGGTGGCCTGTGTGCTCGTTTGTCATCTCTATGACATAAAAAAAAAATAAAAAAAAAAAAAAAAATATATATATATATATATTAAATTAAATATAATATCAAATAGCATGCGTAGTTCAGTAAAATTAAAGGTGTTACATACATACATTAAATCACGCCTGTTTCCCAGAGGGGTAGGCAGAGACCACTCCGTTCCACTTGCTACGATCTTGACAAATTTCTTTCGCTTCTTCCACGTTCATACATCGAGTCATGCACGACGTACGAGGGGTGGCTGAAAAGTTATCTACCTGACTATGAAAGAAAAGACGTAGCTGGCTGTTTTTTTTTTTTTTTCTGTGTAATCCCCTTCTAAAGAAATGCACTTGTTACACTTGTCAAATAATGAAATTAAACCGTTAAAAAAAAAACTTTCGGATTCTCGTCAAAATAGTCGTTCACCGCGGCTATCATCTCATCATCGGTAGAAAATCTACGCCCCCTGAGATTTTTCTTCAGAAGTCTGAATAGGAAATAGTCACAGGGGGCTAAATCTGGGCTGTAAGGGGGATGGTTTATGACATCGAAGCCATTTCTGGTCATGGCGAGCTGTGTTGTGCGAGCCGTATGCACAGGTGCATTGTCGTGCAAAATCAAAATTCCTTTGCCGAGTTTGCCTCTCCTTTTTTCTTTTATAGCGTGCTTCAGCTGGCAAAGTAAATTTGCGTCATAATTGCCATTCATTGTCGTTTTTTTTGGCAAATAATTAATGAGCAAAATTCCTTCTGAATCCCAAAAAATTGTCACCATGAGTTTACTAGCCGAAGAACGAACCTTAAACTTCCGAGGAGGCTTTTCGTCTTTGAATTTCCATTGTAGGGACTCTTGTTTACTTTCTGGGTCCCATTATCTAATACAAGTCTCATCACACGTCACAATCCTGGAAACAATTTCTTCCTCTTTCCCGCGACTCATGTCTAAAAACTCCTCACAACATCTGACACGTCTGTCTTTGTCTAACGGAGTCAGCATTTTTGGGACCCAGCGTGCACTTACCTTAAACATATTTATATGACTATGAATTATTTCGTTTACCCGGCCCTTACTTATGCCCACATCTCTAGCTATCTCCCACTGTTTCACCCGTCGGTCTTCTAGAATATTTTTTTTCACTTTGGCCGCGTTTTCTTCAGTGACAGCAGAAATTGGTCGTTCGCTACGAGGATCATCTTCTAGGCCCTCACGACCTGATTTAAACTGTTTACACCAGAACTTTATAGTAAAATCGGAAGGGCACAAATCACCAAATACAGGTAACATACGCTGTTTGATCTGGGATGGCGTATTACCTTCCTTAGAAATAAATTTTGTTACTGCACGCTGCTCAATTTTAATCAAATTTGTTTTTTCAAGCGACATGGTGCAAGCAATGACGTGCAAAAAACAAATGAAAAGCAACGAACAAATGAGTGTGTAAAATTTTGAATAAAGAACAGTCAATAAAAATTAATTCATAGTGGCCAGTATTTTTTTTTAACTACTCATAGGCTAGGTAGACAACTTTTCAGCCACCCCTCGTAGTTTCGTGGGTTTCGGGTACTTAAGATTCGGCAATTTTCCAGTATTTCTCCGATTTGACTCGAAAAAATACGCCTGACGAAAGAGATAATACAGATCGAAAGTCGGGTCGGAAGTGGCCGCTCTAGGCGTACTTTTTAGGTGTTCAGTGTAATTAAATAACATCAAGCGGGTCGAGGATAATAACCAGAGCCAACCATTTATGTTCCAACGGAAGACCAGCGCTGACTTTAATGCCAGCATTACGCTGAGTTGGGACCATTTCGTGCCATTTCTTGTATTTGTTAATCTGTTCTTTGATCTGCATGTCACGAATAAATGATTTTCTTTCTTTTTTCTTTTTTTCTCTCCGTAGGGCAGTGAAGACGTTGTCGGGACAGGCGCCGCAGGACCAGCCGGCGGCCGCGGCCGGCGAGCGCGTGCTGGACCGCTTCCAGCGCTCGGTCAGTTCTCGTTCTCACAGAGTAGAACTTAACCTACCTGGACCTAGTTTGTCCTGAGATATTTCTCTTAATAAATAATAATAATAATACAAATATTTATTCACAACAACACACTTAAAAAGAAAAAAAGAAAACACATCATATAATGAAAAAAAAAGAAGGGTTGTTGTGAAACGGTCCCAACTCAGCATGTGCAAGCTGTTGTTAGCCTTTCTTGGTTGTACGGTCACGAGCGTTCATTTTGGACCCATTTCAAGAAAAATATGCTTGAAGTCGTCAATGTCATTAGAGATGTCAAGTAATTGACGACGCGCTGGCCTAGTTGGTAGTGACCCTGCCTACGAAGCTAGCGGTCCTGGTAAGGGCAGATATTAGTGGGATGAGCGTGAATGTTTGTTCCTGAGTCATGGATGTTTTCTATATATTTAAGTATATATTTCTCTATGTAAGTATTTATATCGTTGTCTAGTACCCATAATACAAGCCTTGAGCTTAGTTTGGGACTAGGTCAATTGGTGTGACATTGTCCCCTGATATTTATTTATTATTTAATTTGTAACTTTTAGGAAACTCAACCTTATTGTTGTGCAATGTCAGATTGACTTTGGACCTAAGGTCGGTACCAAATTAAATCTCGTGACTGTACCAGTTCTATAAAACCCGTGATTCCACTACTATCAACGTCGTCTAAAAAGACCCGCCATTTTGAAGCATAAATTAAACAATAACCTGCTCATTATTACTCTATTTCCCCAGTACCTACAAGACAACCTATGCGGCACTATTCCTGACACCAACTACGGTGTGACTGTCCTCTCGAGCATCGAACCCGTGCCCTTCCGCTCGGCGTTGTCGCACACGCTGCTCAAGCCCTACATCCGGCGGGACACGGCCACGCCGCTCTGGTTGAAGGTCACCGATGAACTGCTCACCAGGACTCATAGGTGAGGAATATGGTGGTGATAAAAAAAACCACCGAGGGTTCCGCATTTAGGAGAATAGGCTTGGTAACCGCAAAAGAAAATACTCATCTTGTTACGAATGCATTATTCGACATGATACATTAATATTTATCACGTAGGTATTAATCCATACTAGACTTTGAACTCTTTCACAGGGGCTATTGCCTTACACGCTCGCATTCGAAATCGTTTTTATTTTGAAAATCGCAGGCTTGTTTGGGTATCGTCTTGGGTCGTCCCATTCGTTTTTTATAGTGTCCGACCGAAATTTCGGTTTCGGTTTCGGCCAGTTTCGGCCAAAAAATCAAGTTTCGGCCCGAGTTTCGGTTTCGGCCAAAAACGGCCGAACCCTTCGGCCGCGCCGAAACTTACAACATCGTACCTTCGGGTCGCGCTCGGCTAACGTCGGGCGCGCTCGGCACGGCTGAACTTTATAGGGTAGTTAAATTTTCAAACAGAACCTCTGTAACTGTGCTGAAATTTCATTGTGATAAATCTTTGAAAGTAGAAACCTGTAATTATAGGTCGGCGAGATATTAATTTTAGAAAAAAACGGGCTTACTAACATTTTTTCGACTTTTTAAGGACTTTTTTTTTTATATAAAAGGTTCGGTTTCGGTTTCGGCCGAAACTACAATGAAACCGAACCTTCGGTTTCGGTTTCGGTTTCGGCAAAATAACATGTTTCGGTCGGTCACTAGTTTTTTATCAAGTTCTTAATTCGTCTCATTCTGCTTTCGTCATCCAATCTTCATTCGTCACATTCGCTGGTAGTCTTTGTCGTCTTTGGTCATATTTGTTTTTTGTCTTGATCTTATTCAGGTTCATTCGATGTTCGTCACTTCTTCTTTTGACATGTTCGGTGTTAGTCTCTTTACGTTTTAGTCTCATTCGTTACTCGTCACTTTATTTTAAAATACGAACTTAGAATAAGACCAAAGAAGATGATAGGACGAACGACGAATAGCGAATGAGACTAGAAAAGAAATAGACTAACATCGAACATGTCCAAAGAAGATGATGACGAATACCGGAATGAGCCTGAATA
This sequence comes from Acleris laterana, assembly GCA_963966035.1. Lineage (NCBI taxonomy): Eukaryota > Metazoa > Arthropoda > Insecta > Lepidoptera > Tortricidae > Acleris > Acleris laterana. The sequence continues at coordinate 20,087,713 of OZ014440.1, forward strand.
AGAAAAAAACAAACTACAAATATAACCATAGACGACAAAGACTACCAACGAAAGTGACGAATGAAGAATGGATTACAAAAGCAGAATGAGACGAGTTAAGAACTTGACAAAAAACGAATGGGACGACCCAAGACGATACCCTTGTTTGCATACAAAATGAAAACAATTGTTCCGCTTTGAAGTCGATTGCGATTGCGAGTGCGTTACGCAATAACCTCTCAGGTATAGGCAGGGTCTCGTTAAGGCTGCGTTTCCACCAGAGCTGTGCGAGGAAGCGAAGCGGTGTTGCGAGGAAAAATCCACCAATAGGATTCATTTGTTTTACTGGCCTCACTATCCCATTGATAGATTTTTCCTCGCAACAGCGGTTCGCTGCCTCGCACAGCTCTGGTGGAAACGCAGCCTAAGTTAACCGTGTCATTATGAAGATGATCTCTGCCATAGACACATCAAGGACTACAAACCGCCGCCGCACGCGACCATAGACTACTCGTACGTGCGGCCGCACCACATCGCTGCCGTCAACAACTTGTGCGCTCAGTTCTTCTGGCCGGGGATTGACTGTGAGTTATTAATTATTATGAATAAGAAACCCATCTCATTCTGTTAACCTTTTAGCCGCCATTGACTTGATATATTCAACACCGCAGCTAATTTTAACCTTACGTCACAAACATTCGGGACTATTTTGCACTGTATCTGTGACCACTCACAATGACAGATAAGGACAAAGCATGGTTAAGCTACCCCACGGTTTATAAGTAACGCGGCTAAAGTAAATGTTGTGAACTGCGCAAAAATTAAGCAGTTCTTAATGCAATAATATTTTTATAGATATTCTAACAATAAACGCGTTTCGCAAAAAAAAATGCTGGGGTAACAAAAGGTCATTTATGAATATCTCAACATAATTTTGTTGTTTTGTCACCGGATTCTTCTCTAAGTAATAAATAACCTTATAATAAAATATGTAATTAAATTACAGTAGAAATACACACACAAATCATCCATTCCTGAACACAATCATTTGTTTTTTTAAAAGCTTTTCTTTTACTTGCAATGTAAGGGTCAAATCTTGCAAGTTAAATTTGACCGACTTCCCGGTTTCCGATGAAGCTGAAAATTTTCATACGCCTTTAGTTCTGACAATACAATAATATAGTACCATCGAGCTGGTCTGATGATGGAGCCAGGGTGGCCATGGGAACTCCTAAATTAAACATCATACACCCGTCGTGTTAGGGCTTGTTGGAATCGTCTTGACAAGTAGATAACAACTGTGCAATAAAAAGTACAGTCGGCTATAAAAGCTTGTTCCAAAAATGAAATTTTGACAGAAATTTATATGATCTCATAATTTTTATTGGTGCTAACGACCTATACTCTACCAACCTAAACTAAAAGTATAGCATCGAATGTAACATCGCCGTGTTATTTTTTGAAATGTCAGTGACGGAAGCCCTGCAGTACCCCGAGTTCAGCTGCGTGGTGTCGTACCGGCGGCTGGTGGTGGGCTGCGCGTTCCTGGTGCCGGGCGCGCGCGCCGCCTACATCTCCTTCGTGCTCGTGCGGCCCGAGTGGCGCCGCGCCGGGCTCGCGCAGTTCATGCTCTACCACCTGCTGCAGGTAACAAGGCTCGGACAGGGGCCTGACGTCTAGCAGGACACTGTACACAGGGCCCTGGACACTCCATAGTAAGTAGGACACTACTCGCAAGGCCTCTGTGAACAGTAACCCACTTGCTGTAACCTACCGCCAAACAGCAGTGTTCGCATTGTTGTGTTCCGGTTTGGGGATAAGACAGCCGGTGAAATGACTAGCATAGAGGCATTCCATCTTAGTCCTCAGGGTTGGCAACGCGTTTGCAGTCTTAGGATTTCATTGCAGTCTTGTGAATGCGAATGTCTATGGGTCACAGTTTCCACTTACCATCAGGTGGCCTGTGTGCTCGTTTGTCTTCCCTATGCCATAAAAAAAAAAGTGTTGTTAAGAGTCCTGCTTGATGTGCAGTGTCCAGGGCCCTGTCGTGTTTTAATTGCTGTGTTGTGTCCTACTTGCTCACAGCACAACAAGTAAAACACAACATAGAAGCCTGAACACTACACAGTAAGTAGGTTACTGTACACGGCTCCCTGGACAATAAGGCACTAAATATTAGACCCTGGACACTGCACAGTAAATAGGACACTGGACATAAGCTCTGCACAGTAAGTAAGTTACTATACACAGGGCCTTGAACACTGCACAGTAAGTAAGACACTCCACAACAACTAGGACCCGACCCAGAAGCCTGAACACTGCGCAAAGTAGGTAAAGTACACAGGGCCCTGGACAAAGCACAGCAAGTGAAACACGACCCAGAAGTTTGTAGACCCTTTATTCCAGTTTTGTGTTCACACACAAAACCTCGGGAACCCCAAAAATAAGTACGAACCAGAGATGAGTGTTCCACTTTTAAAAACACTACTTGAATCGCGAATCAAACAGATTCTCTAATGCTCTTTGTTCTGTAAATAAAATACAGTATTCTGTTGATTTATGTTGTATTATCTGTTTTAGACGTGCACAGGCAAGGACGTCACGCTGCACGTTTCACCGACAAACCCGGCCATCTTCCTCTACCAGAAGTTTGGATTTAAAGTGAGTATTACGCCAATACCATAGACGGCAGTCTGTATTACAGTTCTTCATAGTTCTGCAAGGTAACACACACCCGCACGCACACACACACACATCACACCTAAATCCACACACAAGCACCCAAACGCATGACAGTATGTATAACCATAATTGTACCATACTAGCTGTTCCCGTGTCCACTGCGTTGGGCAAAACATTTTTTTTAGTTAATAATTATCCCGCTAATTTCCGTTCCCGTGGGAATTTCGGGAATTCCTTTCTTAGTGCACCTCTACGGTACCTAAGCTACATCCCTTCCAAATTTCAAGTGCCTACGTTTAGCCGTTTAGGCTGTGCGTTGATATGTCAGTCAGTTTCTCCTTTTATATATTTAGATGTATGTACCATGGTCTATGACTATGAAACAACCTTCCTCTTTCAAATAAACCCCCTCCCACAAACTCCCCCACAACGAATCTAACGACAACTCATAATTGTTAAAACCCATCAAGCCAAAGAAATCGACATACATACATATACTCGAAAAACATAACCCTCCTTCTGATACAGTCGGGTAAATAGGAACCAGTTAACCCTTTTCCAGGCCATGCTAAAGTAAGGGTACAAGCAAGAATCAAGGATCCTGAAAGATACTGAGGCCCTACTTTGAAAATCAAAGTTCGAAATTACGTTAGCTAGGAGGTAAATATGTAAACGAAAGAAATTTGTCAAGATCGTAGCAAGTGGAAAAAAGTGGTCTCTGCCTACCCCTCTGGGAAACAGCCGTGATTTAATGTATGTATGTATGTATGTAAACACATCTTTGATGTCGATCGTACCACGCGGTAGGTATTCCGCAGTCTTTACTTAAGGCACCGCGTCTCCATGCTCCATGATATAGAAAGGGAAACAACTTAAGAAATGAAAGAATATTTTAAAAATCCTTTTATTTATAGAGGCTTATAAATAAACCCCTCAGTAATAAGATAATCATATATTTTCCTAGTTTTGTTGACATCTATCTTCACTATCCTCCGTGCGTCGAGCAATCTCAGGAATCCGAGCTTATTGTTTTCTGAAATTAGTTGGTCTTTGATCTCTATGTAATTTTCGGGAACTAATCTTAAATTAGAGCAGAGAATTTTCTCAGAGTCTGACAGAAGGTGGAATCCAGGTAAATCAATGATTTCTAGAGGAGTCATCTGCCGTTTATACTTCGTTACCCGGTTATCTCTACCCGAGCAGACTTTTCTCTTCACTGGAGACTGGCTTTCAAATCTCCTCATCATCACCATGGTGTTGTATTTCTGCTCTTTCATCACCAAATCGTGCTCTTTCTTCAGTTCTTTATACAACTTCACACAGTAAAGAGTTCTTATACCTTTTTTCCTGTATTCCGTCAGTTTTGATATCCGTTGAAAAAGCTCGGCCTCTGCACTTAAACCTTCCAAGAATGCATCGAATTGTATCCCAGTCATGAACTGCATGAAAGCCAGCAGCCGTTCTGACTTCTGCCGCGTTAACAGCCGGTCAAACTTCTGTACCCATGACAGTAACTTATTTGGCATGATGAGACCGTGATGCTGAATGACTTGATACCGTCTTTGCCTCTCCTTTAGCCTTGTGTTTAGCGCATTTACTAAACTTACTTTTAAGGCGTCCATGCATTCATCCTCATCATCGGAATATGAGTCTTCAATATTAAATATGCTTTCCGCATTGTGGTCGTAGCTAAGTTCAAATTCAGACCGGTGTGCATTATAGCCCGCCAAATGCTGGTCACCCTGGTTGTTCCTCGGTGGATTTGTTGAGACATCCATGGTGTACAAATACGGTGTGACAATTTTAGGGAACAATGACTGTTCCGTTTCAGGAAGTAATTTCAATTCTTTATACTGGACATTTTCTATATAATATTTCTTGTAATGCTCCTGGCATTCTAAATTTGATCTACTGTGCACCATTTTAGATATTTCTTCCCAATTGCCGTACCCATAAGTTGATAAAGCGGATAACAGTTTGCATTCTTCTTTGGCTGACCAATTACAATTATCGAAAAGCGGGAAATCATTTTTTCTTACGGCATATTTGTGGTCATTTTTATGCGCGCCGGTTTCTCGTCCTGACGCGAAACAGGCTGTGCACAGGCTCGCGTCGCACTCACAACACTCTATATAAGGCTCGGAGGCGGTCTCCCCGCAAACAACGCATTTTGTTAACAATATATCATTATACATTTTTCTTCGCAGGTCGAGGAACTAATACAAGATTTCTACGAGAAATATTTCGACATTGATTACAAGGGATGTCGGCACGCTTTGTTTTTAAGACTTACTAGATAATAAATCAGTTTAAGTAATTGTTATCCGTGTTTTAATACTGTTTTATTAAAAAAACAACACGCCTTTACAATAAACAAGCTTTTTGGACTTGGCTGGTGACATGACAGCTGATCAATTGACATTTATTAATATTTTTTTTTTTTTTTTTTTTTGGATTTTATGGCCTGGTTACAAGACCTTTAGGCCACAACTTTATTTTCCTGGTATCACGTTGTAAGTATCTTTTTAGCACTGTTAAATTTTTTGCACTGTATTTTTAATGTAATTATATATTGGTCTATAAGATTGAGTGTCTTTTAATAATTGATTAAGCGGCGGCGGGCGGGAAGAAAAATCACTATAATTTGGACACACTTCACTAAGTTCACTTGCAAGAACTAATCTGTCAAGAAGAAACTTTTGACAATTGAATATGATGTGCTCAACGGTTGCTTCATCAACTCTACAGAAAGTGCATACATTACTTTGGATTATTCCAAGTCTTGCGAGGTGTGATGGCGCAGTATTGTGTCCATAACGAAGTCGAGTAATGGTGGTGATAAAGTCACGGCTAGCTCTGCGTAAATTATTATACCACGGCCTTACTGGTAAGCTTTCTTGTATGCTACCGTACCATCTTCCTTTCGTCTCTTGATCCTTCTTCCACATTTGTTCCCATAACCTACCTATAGCTAACCTAATAGAATATAAATAATCTGTCATAGGTACATACATGTAACCAGAAACGTCGAGTGCATTAATACCTTCCTTAGCAGCTTTATCTGCTATTTCATTCCCAGTAATTCCCCTATGAGAAGGTATCCACATAAAATCAATTTCTAAACCTTTAAGATTGTATTTTAATATTAATTCTTTAATCATGTACAAAATGAAGTTAGTTTTGAAATTAATTTTTAAATTATTTAACCCCTGAATCAAACTTAAAGAGTCAGTTACAATTAGAAAATATTTACAGTTATATACATTGCCAATTCGTAAAAGAGCCTGATAGACTGCGTAAGCCTCTGCAGTAAATATAGTACAGGCTTCCTGCAAAATAAAGCTCTGAGAAAATTTAATCTGAGGATCATAAATGGCACAGCGCACATAACCCTCACCTTTACTTCCATCTGTATATATAGTGTAGTATTCATGTTCAGATAGAAACTGTAACATATCTGAGTTATTGGTGACTGACTCAACTACTTTAATTGGATGTACTATACTTTTATACTGGGAGGAATAGCAAGGCCATGGGCGCTGTTTTCTGATTTTACTACAATTATTTTCAGTTTCCAAAAAAATATGGAACAACATTGGAGAGTTACCAATCAGGAGACCCTCGCTAGTTGCTAAAGGACCAGACACTTGGATTCGATGAGGTAAAATCTTTTTAATAATTTCGGTATTATTTGAGTACAATAATTTAAGACAATATCTTTCAGCTAGAATGATACGTCTCAAGATCAGTGGCATAATTTTGGTCTCAACTTCCATGGCCCTTATGGGAGTTGAACACATAGCACCAGATATAATTCGCAGAGCTTTATTCTGCAAGATATCTAATTTTTTTGCATGTGGGCTATTCATATATGCTATAGCACTATAATCAAAATGACTTCTGACTATAGCCTTGTACAATATAGACAATATTTTTGGATCTGCACCCCATGACACACCAGCAAGACATCTTATAATGTTTATGGCTTTTAAAGCATTTTTTGAAACATGTCGAACATGTTCTTCAAAAGTCAGTTTCTGATCTAAAATGACACCTAAAAATTTCTTTGATCTAACTCTGTTAATAGCTTCTCCGCAATACATAATATCACAGGTTGGGTCATCATCACCAAAAATCATTAAACTGCTTTTAGTAGCATTGATCTTTAGATGTAATCTGCCATCATAATATAGGCTCAACTGGTTTAGGGCTCTATTCATATTGTCTATGGCAACTTGTAAATTCTGATTGCTACTGTACAAAACTATGTCATCTGCGAATTGCAAAATATTTACATCTCTACTATTTACATATTTACATATTTCACATGTGTACAAATTATATAGTAATGGTGAAAGTGTGGCACCTTGCATTGTACCTTTTGAAGCTATTCTAGGCCCGTGTAAAATATTATTATGCTTAACATATAAAGTTCTTTTATTTAGAAAATTGTAGATCCACTGACATAGTTGACCTGGTATACCTACATCAGACATAATGTTAACCAAGATAGCTGGATCAACATTATCAAAAGCTCCCTGAACATCAAGAAATACACAAACAGTGTGTGATTTTAAATTATTTGCAATTTTCAGGTCTGAGATCAGAGAAATGAAACTGTCAGCACAACTACGACCTCGACGGAAGCCATACTGCACATATGGGATGATACCATTAGTCTCTACAAACCAGTCCAGTCGGACTTTAATCATGTTTTCAAATAATTTACCCAGACATGAAGATAAAGATATGGGACGATAAGAACTGGCATACTCTGGAGCTTTATCTGGCTTAAGTATTGGGATAACACACTGTGTTTTCCATGAATCAGGGATAATTTGATTATGCCATAGAGCATTAAGAATATTAAGAAATATTTGCTGAATGGAAATATGAAGCTCTTTAATAACTATGTATGGAAAATTATCTAAGCCTGGACTAGTGTTACGTCTAGATTGTAGACTTGCTGTGAATTCATTCCATGTAAAGGGATCTAACAAAAATTTGGAATTATGGTTATTATTATTGCTGTTAAAATAGTAAAATAAGTTACTAGTGTCCTTTAAATTATTATTGTCAGATAGCTTATCTAAAAAGGGAGAAATGAACTCGCCTTTGTGAGATTTAATACCAGATTTGACACCCTTAAACATCTTAATCATGTTCCAAATTTTACTAATAGGGGTTGTTCTATTAAATGAATGACATAAGTCATTCCATCCAGCTTTCTTCTGCTCAGAAATGGTTCTCTTTTTTAAAGCATCTAACTTCTTATAATTTATGTAGTTATCAATAGTAGAGTCACTTCTGTACAGTTTTAAAGCATTATATGATGCTATTACACTTTGCTCACAGATCTCATTCCACCAAGGTGTTGGAGGTCTGCTAGTAAAGCGACCACGTTTAGTGAACTTTGGAATAACCGACTGCATAAGGGCATCAAGGCGAATACAAAATTCTGTATAGGAAGCAAGTGGGTCTTCAACATTAACTGTTAAGTCATCAAAAGCTCTCTCAGAAAGTTCATTATATTTGTGCCAGTCGGCTCTTTTGTACAAAAATTTATCAACGGGAGGGTTGATTTGGTATTTCTCAATGCACAGGGATATTACAGTTATAGTGGGATAGTGATAACTTCCCATTGAGTCGTCATGAACAGACCATTCACAAAATGGTGCTAAACATGCACTCGCAAAGCTGACGTCAATAGATGAAGGATTAGTTCTTGGACGGTTAACTGTCGTGAAACTGCCATCATTTAAGATACACAAATCACATTCATCTATAACGTCATATAAGTCTTGCCCACGACCTTTCGTTGATAAGCAACCAAATGCAATATGGTGAGCATTAAAGTCTCCACTCATAAAAATAGGTTTAGGGAGGTCTCGAATTATATTGCGCAGTCTATTTATTCTTAAGTGCCCGCTGGAAGGAGGACAGTATACACAGAGTACAGATAAACTACCACGCTCAGTAGATATAGATATAGCTACAGTTTGAATGTCCTCATAAAAGGCTGTGTTTAAAATGTTATATTTCAAATCTGGTTTAATTAATATTGCTACACCATTGTGTGCATTTTTGGATATTCTAGAATGAACATTATAATTGGGGATTCTAAAATTGTGATGTTCTTTAAACCAAGTTTCATTAAGTAGACATACATCAATATTCTGCTGTAGCAAAAATTTAATTAATAAGGGTTTCTTACTATTAGCACTTTGAATGTTAAACTGCGCAATGCGTAACTGTGACGCTCTAGGGGAACCTAAATCCATTATGGAGACAGATTTTTTATTAACATGGTTTTAATGGCTGCTGTGGTGATCGGGGCAGGATCACTGTTGTTACCCAGCTCTATCAATGTCTGTACTAGGGCCATTAGCACTTCACTATTGCAGAGTATCTGGGCTTTGATGTCCGTTGGTTGGACATGCATGTTTGTGGCCTGTGAAACAGGCTTGTTATTTATATTTTTATTTACAGGATTTACAGTTTTATTTACAGAATTTACAGGAATATTTACAGTTTGTACAGGCTTTTTATTTACAAGTTGAGTTTGTTGGTGTTTTGGCAACGGCAATGGAGGATATTCATCGGTTTCAGTATGTTTAGTTTGTGCAACACTTGCATATGTAATTTTACTTTTCTTTTCTAAAATTTTACTTATCTTAATTGGACATAGTTTGGAAATGGCCAGGTGTGGGCCGCTGCAGTTGGCGCAGCAGAACTCATTTGGTTTGTCACAATCTTTATATATATGCTCACCTGAACAGATTGAACATCTTTGCTTGCCGTTGCATATTCTAGCGGAATGGTTAAACTTGAAACATTTGAAACATTGTTGTAAAGGTGGGATATACTCGAAGACTCGATATGAGAATAAATCATACTGAACGTTGTCTGGTAATACATTAGATAAGAATGTTATGCTAACTGTTTGTAATGGAACTCGTTCTTGTCCTACTTTCTTAGTGAAGCGTCGTATCGAAATAATTTCATAAATGGAACTCAGTTTTGTATATAAATCCTTGTTTGAAATATTCGCAGGAACAAATCTTATAATGCCGGTTTTTTCTATCTGTGTTGCTGGTATATATGCTTTCATGCTATACTTTTCCAAAAATGCAGAGTTGTTCAAAAAGTTATTAGCCGTGTTATATTGTTTAAACAGTACTGCAATTTTGTTTGCGTTAAGCCTTTGAATAGCCATCACACCTTTAACGTCCGTGGTAAATATGTGATTAAGATATATGGGACTTTTATTACCCAGTCTGTCTTTATAGTTTTGGTGTTCCACGAACACTTTAAATTCAGATTTAGTTGAATTTTCAGGATATTGTCTCTTATAATTCGGTTTGTAATACGGTAAATACTCGTTATGTTGCTCACCGCCGCCGCTACTATCGCCGCCGCCGTTGTTGCCGCCGTCCCCGGGTACGAGCCGAGGACGCTTATTGTTATTGGAGTTGGGCGGGTTATCCCCGCCCCCCTCGTTTCCATCCATTTTTAATGTCCTCCTAGTAGTGTTTTTACTATTTTATTGCACTTTCAACAATAAAAAATCATACAATTAGAAATTGGTAATTTTACTTGACCGCCTTTTTTAGAGTTCCCGCCAAGAATCCTATTAATATTTTATAACACACACACGGTTGCCAGTTAATCGATACAAATTATAATTGGTATGGTATTGCCATATAAATTATAATCATTTATATCTTAAGCATGTTACCGTTATAAATAAATGATACGTGAACCATTTTGCACACTAAATAAAAAATGAACATAATTAAGTGATAATTATATGTATTAACATTACGTACATAATCATAATATAGACAGACATCATTCTTTTCACGTGTACGTTTAGTTTAAATGACAGTTCCACAGATGGCGTTATTTTACAAAATGCCAGTGTACTATGCAGTGCTCACGCCGAGTTGATGGTAATAAGAAATTATTTTGTCTAGTATGACACGAAAAAAAAAACCCGGTCAAGCGAGTCGGACTCACGCACGAAGGGTTCCGTACCATTATCTATGATAAAAAATCACGTTTGGTGTATGGGAGCCCCTCTTCAATATTTATTTTCTTCTGTTTTTAGGATTTGTGTTTATAGCGGCAACAGAAATACATCATCTGTGAAAAATTCAACTGTCTAGTATGTATGTATGTATGTATGTAAACACTTTATTGTAGAAAAGAAAAACCATAACAATACAATTAATATAAAAATATGTACAAAGGCGAACTTATCCCTTTAAGGGATCTCTTCCAGCTAACCCTTGAGAGATTGAGAAGAGTGAACGGTTGTGCAACGAGTAAACAAGTGTACAAGAAGAAGAATATAACACATTTCGCTCATTCAATACAAAACGGACACATTCCAAAATAATTTGCTCTTCCATTAAAAATCGTATTCCAACCGCTCCTAATTTTAAAATGCAACACTGACTCATTTCGGATTGTGTCCGTTTTGCATTCAATGAACGATTTAGTAACCAATAAAACTTATATAAATAGATTTAAAATAAAACTACATTCAAATACCTACATAAATAGATATAGAAATATACATATTAATACCTAGTTAAATATACATACATAAACTACATTTTACATACCTAGAGGATAATTGATATTTAGGAGATAGAGTCAAGCCAGAACTTCTTTAATTTTCCTTTTAGGGAGTCTACCGTTTGTGTCTAGTTATCACGGTTCATGAGATTTATCCTGGTGACAGACAGGCTGACAGTGGAGTCTTAGTAATAGCGTCCCGTTTTTACCCTTTGAGTACAGAACCCTAAAAAACAAGCAGTCCAGGGTAAAATTAAGGTAGCTTGAAAACTTCTCGAACGTGTCGAAACGGTTAAGGATATTATTATTATATTTCTTTGCGCCTATCCTCTGTTTCGTAGCAGCGGCGGCATTTCGACCAGGGGGAAAACAGGTTTCTAATAATAGAAATAGGGAGTTCATTTGTACCGATGACATTTCCATAACTCTTTTTTTACATTAGAATAATAACGGTTTTTTTTAATAATGCAAACAAAACCGAAAATTATTATATTACCTACTTACATCAGATACAATACAGTTGATACTTTACATTAGATACTTAGGTACCGCCTGTTTCACAATCGACAAGTAAAGCATATTTGACACATAAATTTACCCCTATCTCTTTCTTACACTTGAAAATAGATAAGGACCAACTTTAAATTGCAGATAAATTTACTTGTGATTGTGAAACAGGCCCTTACTCAATTATCCGATAAGTGCCCGTTATTTTGCACACGATTTCGCCTTTAAAGAAGTGAAATTAGAAATTAAATTTAGTTACCAATAATAATAATAAGAAAAAGGTCAACTTTCAGTTTTATTAACTAGCGGTCCTGACTCCTGGGTTCAAAACCCGGTAAGGGCAGATATTTGTGTAATGAGCGGGAATATTTGTTCCTTAGTAATGGATGTTTTCTATGTATTTAAGTGTATATTTATCTATACACAATCCTTGAGCTTTGTTTGGGACTGGGTTGATTGGCGTGACATTGTCCCCTAATATTATTTAAGTATTGTTTATCTATCAGGGGACTTGGCAGGATTTTTAACATGTAATTTTTTGTGAGATCAATATTATTGAAATGCAGCACCCCAACCGACTTAGGTACCTATATCTGCGTAGATATTTGTATAGTACAACTATACTTATTTTACTATAGGTAGGTATCATCAATGATATTTTATGTTTTTAAAGCACTCTTGTAAGTATTGAATTTTGTACTAACGCCAGGAATAAAACCTAACTTTTAATTTCTATTTCAAGAATCCAATTAAAACCTCCACGTACCTACGGCTTTATACGGAGAAGCGAGGGTTTTTTTTAAACCATTAAGGTTGGATTCGACTAAACTAGGATAAGGTTTTATACCTAGATTAAACGCCGAATTTGTACTTATGGATTAATCTCAGATTAAGTCTTATTCCAGTTTGGTCGAATCTGCCCTAAATATTATTGACATTATTGTGTACTTATCTACTCAGATTACTCAGAATCAAAATTAACAAATCAAACCGCACCAACCCATGCACGAGGTAGTTCTTGATTATTCTCTTCTCTTTCTTTTTGTATTTTTATAAGAGACTGTTTTATATTTCACAAAGTTATTGATCGAACAAAAATGGTTTTTGATCTTGGCTTCGGATTGGACGAGTAATATCCTATGCTCAAACCCGATTGGTTAAAATACCGAAAAGAGATCATCTTGTAGCATTCGTTCAACGAGAACCTTCTAACATGCAACGTGAAATCGTGGACCATTTAGGATTTGAACTACTCGATTTATATTTATCTCTTTTCAACGCGCCATAGAGCCGTATGCGCTTTAATGTTGTATCCCTTTCTTCGTCGAATGAAGGCCCTAGAATGTTCTAGACGTTTTAATGTATATAACTTGCCGCGACGGAGCAGCTACGTTTCATTCATTTGTGAATTTGAACGTGTGAACAGTGAAGTGTGTTGTGCGTGAGAAAAGTGAATATTTTACATAATTTTGCTTAGTTCTGCAGTTGGATTTCTGGATTTAATATCTTAACATAGGTAAGTGTACCTTTTGTTTGTTTTCAGTTATCGAAATCTTATTTGGTCCGTGCCAAAAAACCTTCTAGTTATAATTTACATTGCGCGAATCATCGGTGTACGTACCCAAAAAAGGTGTCAGTCGAGCGGAGGCTAATAGGAACCATTTTGTTACAGAAGTAAAGTCTTCGGAGATGGGGAAAGATTACTACAAAATACTGGGATTGTCCAAGGGGGCGACGGACGACGAAATCAAAAAGGCGTACCGTAAGTTGGCGCTGAAGTATCATCCCGACAAGAACAAAGCTGCGGGCGCCGAGGAGAGGTTCAAGGAGGTCGCGGAGGCTTACGAAGTCCTGTCGGATAAGAAGAAGAGGGAAATCTACGATGCCCACGGCGAGGAAGGTCTGAAGGGAGGAATGGGGGCTCACAACGGCCCTGGCGGCGGCCAGTCCTTCTCTTACACGTTCCACGGAGACCCGAAGGCCACTTTCGCGCAGTTCTTCGGCTCTGCGAGCCCGTTTCAGGCCTTCTTCGACTTAAACGGCAGCGGCGGCGGCAACACAATGTTCTTCGATCGGGATATGGACGTCGATATGGACCCCTTCGCCAACCTGGGCATGGGGCAAGCGCGCCCCGGCGGCCCGGGCGGCGCCTTCCGCAGCCACAGCTTCAACTTCCACGGATCGCCAAGCCGGAAAGAAAAAACTCAAGATCCACCTATTGAGCACGATCTATACGTCTCTCTCGAGGACATCGCCCGTGGCTGTGTAAAGAAAATGAAGATTTCGCGGCGCGTTATCCAGCCTGATGGTACAGCAAAAAAAGAAGACAAAGTACTGACAATCCATGTGAAACCTGGTTGGAAGGCTGGGACCAAGATCACGTTCCAGAAAGAGGGAGACCAGGGAAGGAACAAGATACCTGCTGACATTGTGTTCATTATCAGAGACAAGCCAAATCCAATGTTTAAGCGGGAAGGCAGTGACATCAGGCACTCAGCCAAAGTTTCACTCAAACAGGTTGGTAAATTGTTTTGTTTTTTTTTAGTGTTTATATTTCTTTCTATCAGACTATCAAACCTTGAAAAGTGTCATTGATATGTAATACACACCCACATACTCAGAAAGGTTATGAATTTAGAAGAATTCTCTTAGATTCAATGAGTCATACACATCCTTTTTCATACTAGCTTATGTCATAACAATACACATTCTGAATCTCAAGGTACACTGTTTGTACAATACATCTCTAACCTATTTGTTTCTTTGTTTACAGGCTCTTTGTGGCACCATCATTGAAGTCCCAACTATGTCCGGGGAGAAGCTAACAGTCAATCTTCAAGGAGAGGTTGTGAAGCCGCATACGGTGAAGAGGTTCCCGGGGTACGGTCTACCATTCCCTAAAGAACCAACGCGGAAAGGAGACCTGCTAGTAGCATTCGACATCAAGTTCCCTGATCGTCTTAGTTCAGGAGTAAAGGAGATTCTCGCAGACACTTTACCCAATTGAATCAAATAAGACGAGTAGTCCTTGGTTCTGATTTTGGTATAACTTGTGGATAGATCGGGTTTTGGGCAATGACAGTGCCTTAGGACAATGAAAGGCTGTGTTTTCCCATGCTAGGATCAACGGTGAAGTGCCAACGTGTTCATAATCCACTTGTATATGCTCAATGACAGGGGACATTCCTGTGAAATCTCTACTCATTAGTTTCTGCCTAACAGTTATGTTTCACTAGAAAATTGAGTGATTGTACGTGCTTTGTCCGTTTTAGTACAAAGAATGGAGTGACTGATTTGTATTACCTGTGTGTGTATTTAATTTTATAGGCTGTAAATATTTTGTATTGTGTAAATACAATGACAGTGATTGTAAGTTTTAGGTTTAGCTTCCTTTGCACGCAGACTTTGTATTGTTTATAAGGATTTTTATCTGATTTATATTGTTTTGGATGAATGGACAGTGACAAAAAACTTATCACTTATAATTGCTGCAAAAAATGACTAATAAACAAGATATAAGTAATGAATCTTTTTTATTTACAAGAGCCTTGTGATTAGAATAGTTTATATTACTGCCAAATTGCGATCTCTTAAAACTTTGGTGTATTTTGAAAATAGAATCTCGTCTATTTTGATAGTGGTGCGCTGCCAACATAACAGATTGTAATGGCGCGGCCACGGTAAATAATCATTTGACTGTCTTTGAATTTATAAAATGGGATGAGTACGGGACTTGGTAGTGTATAAACAGCTGGAACATACTCGTTTTAATAATGTAAAGCGTGTTGGCATGACCTGAATAATAGCGGGCCTTGGTCAAATGTTGGGCCATTGCAATAGCGACATTTACGAGTCCAGTTATATTTATAGCACGCTATCTCTTGTCCGCGATTCCGTCCTATCGGGAGAACCGGGCTTTCTATCTTTTTCTTACGTCTGATTATTCTACTCTACTCTGAATTGGTAAGCCCATCTGGCTTCGATAATGTAATGCAAGTAATCCTACTTGACTTTATGACATACCTATCTTAGGTACTCGCCTACTCCCGAGTGAATAAGGGCTGTATAACATTACGAATACCAGATAACAAAGCAATTATCTGTTATGTTAAAAGCCATGATGAATTTAAGAAAGGCAAAGTTATTTAACTATAATATTGTTAGTTGAGTCGTAGTTTCGCTGGCCCCACACTCCACAGAAAGATCGGCGCAGACCGAGACGCGCAATGACGTCATGCAGCAAAAATACGCGCCGCCGCCCCCGCAAGGCCTACTGGAGAAATTGATGCAGCCATTAATTTATCTATATCTTAATTAAAATAAAACAGTTGTCACGACTCCACAGCTTCCTTGAAACGCTTTCATTAATAACCCAACATTGTAATTGGTTACGAAGTACTTCCGGCACCTTGGCCATAGATAAACCTTGAAATTTCAAAATAAAACATCTGATTTTTGTTTCGGATTCTTCAGACACGCGAAGCGCACTGCGCAGTCTTTTTAGAGGGTGTTGTTGACGGTGTGTGTGGTACAATTTTTAATATGCATCTTTAGGTTTGTATTGATTATTAATTAGACGCTATGTTATGACGGTTTGACATAGATAACACCAGGCTAAGGTCACGCTACATGTCGCAGGTCATTTATCACGAAACGATTAATAACAATTAAACAATACATTTCTAATGTCTACTTTTACTTAGTGCATTTTTTCGTAACCAACGCTGAATGCTTGCAAGGAATATGACTCGTAGTACTCGTACAGTCAAGGGCAATAATATTATGTATACACTTTAGTACCTTGTCACTTTAACCACTGTGACAGTTCATATTATAACAGTTCAAATATGACGACAATTAGACAAGGTACTAAAGTGTATACATATTTTTGCCCTTGACTGTACACTTAAATAATCGGTGAACATACATAAAAAAAAAAAAAAACATACAGTGGAACGTATAACCTCCTCCTTTTTTGAAGTCGGTTAAAGAATGTGAAATGTCCAGCAACCAGTTTTAAATGGAATGGAAACCCACTTTCTTAAGTGCTCGAAATTTAAATTTAAACTTTTAACGTACCTAACTGTCGGACATAAATAGGGTTTTATGACTTCAGGTAAGTATATGACGTGCTCGAATGATTAATTATAAAATGTATAAACATAACTAATAATAGAGTATTTGATTGGCGCCAAACGTAGGGAAAATGCAAATCCGAATATTCCGAATAAGCACGATGTCAATGTTACCATTAAATATAAAGATGCCCTATAAATTCAGGGGTTTTTTTGTAGATAATCAATGTAAGAATTTTGAAGTCAATTATTCGTAACAAAGAGACACGTATCACGACGTAGAATCGTGCCAATATACATTTATTGTTATTTCTATTGTCGTCACAGGCAGACGCTGTTTATTAAAATTCACACGCATTCGTAATTGGAAACAGCCAATACAATGCATTACAATTTGCAACAGTGAACAGGCAGCATATAAAAGAGTAATGTATCACTAATTTAGATAATTGCGCCAGAAAGTTCGGATTCTAGTAAAAAGCGCGCCTGCATTTACGCGATTTTAAACTTTATTTTAATGCATTATGCGCTTTACAGTTCGTCACATAAACACGGATCATTTTGATAAGATAAGTTTGTTTATTTTATAAAATGGCCTGCCTCTAAAACACAATATTTTTTTTTTCTGCGAACAAAACAGTTCCTCTGTAGTTTACACAAAGTTGAAATTCCAATGTGACAGCGGTAAAGGTAAACTGAGTTGTTAAAGATGTGCGTTGAACGGAAAGCGGTAGAAGCGACTAGAGTTATCGAGCGATCCCGCCCGACGATTCTCGAAGTCTACCAACCGGATCGATCCACCGCTCACCGGTGGCGCACGTTCGTGGCAATGTTACCAGTCTTTGTTGACAATTTCCTGCCTTTTCCTGGCGGCATTTTTTTTGCAGCGGTTACCAAATATTTTCATTTGGTATCGTAAAATGGGTAAAAATTTCCATTATGGACCGTCGAATTTGGGGGGGGAGATGGTGGGGGGGAGGGGGGGGGGAGGAGGGCTACCCTCCTGTACAACCCCCACCCCGCGGAACCCCCTAGTTTAGGAGATATTCATGGTTACAGTTTTACATTAGAATAGCGCTATTTAGTCATTATAATGATATGAGGTTAGGTTAGGTTAGGGTAGTTCCTAATTTCTGGGTAGTTTGGGACTCTGGGACAGTGTCGACGGAGCTCCGCAACCGGAGCTCCTATTTCTGGGTAGTTTTGGCCCTCCGGGCCTGCTGAACATCTAACCTAACCTAAACCTACCTATTTTCTGGTACTGGTTAGGAAACAGTGAATAAAAATCCTTATTCATAACAAATTATGAAATCATAGTTGTTGTTGTAGGCTTACAGGAGTACGTACAACGATCTCGACTGCAAAGGCAACAAACGATGACTGACGCTGACAGAGGAGACGCTATTTAACAAAATGGCGTCGCTTTGCGTTTTGTTCGAAACAGTCTAAACCCTATTTTTAATGTTTTTGTGAAAATTAGTTAATGTTTATTAAAAATACATCAACAATTATGGTGCATTATTGCATATTTATTGTACACCAAAAATAACATGTGAAAATAAAATATATTTAAATAACAAACATGACATAAAATGCAACTCGACACATAACGAAACGTAAAGTGACAACTTTAACGTCTGACATGTCAAATGTAGCGTGTTATTTTCAGACTTATATGAAAACTAAAAAAAATTATATCTCATGAACCGTACATTTCCGCAACCTGAAAATTCGCAAAACGTTTTCTTTTCATGAGTACTATCTACAAAAAAAAAAATGGATATTAGATCGACGGTCCATAATGGAAAGTTTATCCGTAAAATGTTCCTACATTGCTCCCCCACGGGTTATTATGCTGCATGGCATGGTTATATTGAGGTAATCTGTATTGTAAATCATTATAATTGCTTTCATTGAGTTCATTTGTCATCGACTTGACTTTTATTGTAACAACCGAAATAGTTACTATGGAGCATAGTTACCCATAAGGGTCTCCCCAGACCTATCGACGGGGAATCGGCGTCAGCCGGTAAGAAAAAAAATTATGTCCGTGCAGTAAGAGTAAAAATGGTATCGCTCGGCTCGGCTCGGCACGGCTCGGCGTTGCGAACGAAACATCGTCGTTTTCGATCTTATTGCGTGGACATAAAACTTATTCTTGCTGGCTCAAGCCGATTCCGCGTCGATAGGTCTGGGGAGACCCTAAAGGAGCAAAGTAGGAACATTTTACGGTACCTACCTATGTCAAATGTGAGATATGTTTGAAAAAAAAAAAGCCAAGTGAATGGTGCCATGTACCTACCTATTTGGCAGTTTAGTAAACTGACTGAATTTAACATGTAGGTAATAGGTAACATGTGTTGTAAAGATATTGATTTTATTTTTGGAAACTATTCATTATTTTCTCGGTATTGACTAATACTTATGTACACTAAAATAATATAACATTATGCGCGCAAAAAAAAAACAAAACTACTCTATAAACGTACTTAATTATAGACATTTTAGTAAAGCCATCTTTCAGTGTGAAATAAGGACAAACACATGATTTCACGTAAACGATCTGATTTCCATTACAATATTATTCTAATCAAATCACTAACTCGCAAAATAATTTAAATTACAAGTGACTGATTGTTTATAATCGAAAAGTTTCTAGGTAATTAGGTAGAGTAGTCGCATTTAGGCTTCATTTTAACTACGCTGCATGTGTCCAACAATATTTTGGCAAGAACAAAAACAAACATCACTAAATAAATAAACAATTCTCATGAATGTTGTTTTAATAGCAACACTAGACTGTGACTCTAGATAGTAAGTACACGTGCTGATTGTCACGTGTCGGGGAAACGTGATGTTTAAAACGCACGAGGGCAACCCAGTTTCCAACGGTACCGACTAACACGGCCGAATGTAAAAACACTCAGGATGACCATATTTGACAGTGAAAATAAAACATTAAAACGATTGGCACAAGGTTTATTCCTTCAAGCGTTGCTATAAAAGTGCTAGACAGTTCTTAACAACGGTACCAAACTGTACTCTTCTGTTTTAATTATAGTTTGGTTATTAAATACAAACAAATGAGCACCTAAAGCGTTTGAAATAAGAGTCTTACTTCTATTACACTGATGATAAAGTTAACTTGGTTTGAGAGACAATTATTTTTTGTTATTAACGGGTATTTTTAATTTTGTCGCGTAATACTGACAATGTGGATTTGATAACGCGTGAATAACATTGAACGTGTCTAATGATATGATAATCCATCAAGATAATTAACGAGGTTTATTCTAGATTATGTTGGAATACAAACCTAATACAGCTACGAACAAAGAAAATAGACAACTTAAAACGTTACATAATACCTTCTTGGTGTCAGTTTTCTTTTCTATGGTTCGTGCGAAAAGGATAGATGTAATGCAGCTGTTTATCCCGCGATAATTTTATTATAGTAAAATGCACTTCACTACATTAGCATAAAGTCTAAATTAGGACTGTGGGTAAATGTTAATTTACTGCGTTCAAGCGCCTCACGTGTTTTCTTGCTTTCTCGAACATTCCCGACCGCGTCAAGAGTGAAGTTAGGTATCTCGTATCGTAGGTCAAGTATTATCGGGGTCCAGTACGTTATTAATGGAAATATTTAATGATTATCTATGGATAATTTATGTCAATAGTTAACTGAGAGAGATTTGAGATGTGTAAATGTAACGGTTAAGAAGATAAATTTATTTTCGTAGGTAGCTCATAGACATAAATAATAAATTACTTATCTAATAATCTAAGTAATGTTTGTTTTGTTGGTGAGCACGTGTAGTACCTAAATACATAACATAATAACCTAATAAAATAAGTACTTATATACTTTACGTGTTACAAAAATACCATACCAACAATGATATTTTACCTATATTAAGATACGTCATATGCGCGCGCGTCAAATTGACAACATTTCATTTTGGTGACACCTGCAAATTACTATACGAATCGAAAGGGATTTTCCTCCTGAACACGGCAAAATATTTATTTAAATTTATTTTTCTTTATTTACAAAATTACAAGTAAGTTAATAAAAATATCGAGTTTTACCAATACTATGCCTAAATAGATATAATACCATTGCCTTTTTCACGAGAAAAAAAGCTGTCATACTTCAAATTTGACATTGACACTATTGACAGATGGATAGATACTTAGGGCCACTTGCACGCAGAATTTAACCCTGGGTTAAGGCACTAACTCGAGTTAGTAGACGTTAGATTCATACGAAAACTGTCATTTTAACTCGAATTATTGTCTTAACCCAGGGTTAAACTTCGTGCAAGTGGCCCTTAG
The DNA here is from genome assembly GCA_963966035.1 of Acleris laterana. Taxonomy (NCBI): domain Eukaryota; kingdom Metazoa; phylum Arthropoda; class Insecta; order Lepidoptera; family Tortricidae; genus Acleris; species Acleris laterana. Next base: position 20,108,877 of record OZ014440.1, read on the forward strand.
AGAATTATCGGTTGGCATGATACTTTTTTATATACAGATTGGACTAACGTAATATGTGCATTGTGTCGTAGAAATGAAGTTACGCCCTTTTAGAATAAGTACATCTTAATAAATTAATAATAAAATAATTATTCATTCTAGAGAAAATTTAAAACTATTAGTGTCTTCCTCCTTCCAAACAGTATCGATAAAACGAATAAAATTAAAGTCTTGAAAATATGAAATCTTGTCAATTGACACTGTAAATAAAATCATAAGATGTCTCTCACGTTTTGATAGATTACGTCACTTTGACGTAGTCCAAAGTGGACTAAGAATTAAATGCCTTGACTGTACCTATGTACAAGCTCAGAGCTTAGTTTGGGACTAGGTGCTACTTACTTTGGGTACGTCAATTTGTGTGACATTGTCCTCTGATGTTTAAGAAAGAAAGAAAAGAAAAAGAAAAGAAAAATACATTCATTCACTACACACAATATGACACACAGAAAAAAGTAAAAACAAAAAAAAAAGCAATAAAAATAGTAGTGTCTTCGCGGCAGTGAATCGGACACTGGCTCAGCATAATGCTGAGGTGTTAGACACCTGCAGCACTGATTTTCAGCCAGCTCCGAGTGTGACAGACGGACGGTACGCTAAACGAATAAATAGTGTAATACAAAAATATATACCTACTATTAAACAGGTACTTATAGTTAGTGATAGAATAAAAATACGAAAACTACATTTAAGTAACTTACCGAAACATATTTAAAATAGAAATACCTACTTAGCCAGTATACAGCATCGACTATTTGACACAATTTATTTAACAAAAAACAAAAGAAAGACAGAAAACTAAACTATAATTTAAGGACAAAGTGCTGGTTGGGAGATTAGGATTTTTGAAGCGTCAACAAATAGCCTTTAAGCTTACGCTTAAAGGTGTACTTGCCAGGCGCTCCTTGGATGGGAGGGGGGAGATCATTCCAGCACTTGGATGCCGCAAACTTGAAACTACCCCGAAACGCCGCGGTTCGATGCAGCGCAGCGGCACAATCGCCCTAGGTTTAAACCTGCGTACATTACTGGACCACCGGATCTTTTTAAAGAGGTACGAGGGGGTCATGTGTTGCACCACACCGAACATAAGGGTCGCCAGGTGCATGCGCCTCCGCGCAGCCATGTTTAGCAGGTTAGCGGCGTTCAAATACGGAGTGATGTGGGAGCGGGGAGGGACTCTAAAACAAAAACGAGCACACGCGTTCTGTACTCGTTGTATAGCCTCTTGGACCGACCAAGTATACGACCATCATAAACGACATCGCAATAGTTTGCTCTAGATAATATAAGTGATTCACACAGGTGGACACGCATATCAACACTGAGGTAATCTCGAATATTATAAAGAACCTTGAGACAGTAAAAGCAATTACTCACGAATGTTTATTCATTTATTTATTTTATCACCCTCAGCGTGGTGGGAGCCTGCCCTGTCATTGTTGTGGGCCCTTGCAATTACTTTAATATTTCATGATACACTGCCAGTGTGGCTATCCATATAAGACAGTCCACCATTCATTATCGAGCGTCCTATCACGAAATTGGAACTTAAACCTCGCACAAAATTAATCGAATTCATGAAAAAAAAATGTAGTGTATCATAGGATACATAAGTAAAATTCGTTTGATAGTAAAACAATTTAGTAAAAACTAGGTGGGATTAGGGAATTAATAATGTCGCCAGCTGACGTCGATTTTCAATTTAATAAATTCGTTTGAAAAAGGAATTAGTAACTGTCTCTTAAATGTGCCATAGAGTAGATCCGGCCGATAGAGTTGTAATTTTCTCGAAATAAAATGAGTGTACATTTAGAGTCAGTGATTAAAAATAAAGAGAGAACATTTTTTCCTACAAAACATGGTAGGTATCAAAGTATTTTTTTGTCCAGTTCTGACATAAAGTAAGTCAGATTTCAACCGCCAGATAAAACTTTTAAATTCCTTTGTTTTGAACAGGAACATGACATAAGTCATCCATATACATTGAACCACGTTTATTTTGCCGTTCAAATATATCCTTACAACCTTATATGTTTAAATATAAGGTTGAGTTTGGGATTGATGTTGGATTGTGGGTTGATGGTGTAAATTGGTTATGATAACAAGGTCATCAGCCTCCCACTGAAAGCCATATAGGAACCTAGTAACAGTAGGATTGTGATGTGAGTCAGATAGGACGCAGGTTTGAATAAAATGGACCAAAGATAATTCATCCAATCATGGCTTTTTTTAACGCTACAAATAGGGGTGTTAAGTGTCACGTGACGCCTTCAATACGTGGCTTGACAAAAAAGTATAGTGGTGGACTGGTAAAGCTGGTAGGTTGTGCAGGATCCGTCCGGATCGCTAACACCATTTTTTTTAATCTACCGCCAAGCAGCAGTTTTTTCGTTGTTGTGTTATGGAGATAAGACAACCGATGAAATTGACTAGCATAGAGCCTTGCGCATCCTAGTCATCAGGGTTGCAATGCTTTTGCAGTCTAGAGATTGCAGTTTTGAGATTACAAATGGTTGCCTGTGTGCTCTTTTGCCATACCACAAAAACAGTTTGGAAAAATGTAGGCCACTCTGTTTAAAGTAAAATAGGCCACTTGGTCAAATGTTTCTTCGCATCCAAAGGGGACTTATTCAAAACTGACATTAAAATATTGAAATAAAATTATCGACGAACATTCAATCATTGTAGATTGTATGTACAGTCACGAGATAAAATTTGGTAAGTACCATACTTAGGCCCGAAGTCAATCTGACATTCTAGAACAATAAGGTTGAGTTTCCTAAAAGTTACAAATGACTTGACATCTCTAATGACATTGACGATTTCAAGCATATTTTTCTTGAAATAGGTCCCAAATTAACGCTCGGGACCGTACATACTACGTTGAATAAGAGTTTATAAAAACGTTCTAAAATGGTAGTCAAGGAAACATTATCAGTGAGAAAGGATAGGTATTATTTTAACATTTAATAAAACACAGGTTTAAAGAAACACCTTTACTTACCTATTAAAATACAAACGACTTAAATACGAATAGTTAAAATCAAAAACCACATAACGTTTAATTTCATAGGAACATAATAGCAGACTACGCCAATACATTTTTGGTTAATTTAAGTATTTTATAAATTAAAAACTAATTAAGATACAATTAATAACATAAAGCCTAATCAACAACAGATATACGGATGCATTAATGGATATGGCTAGTATCGTAGACTCGTAGTACAGTCGCCCAAAAATGTGGTCTACCAACCTACAGTTGAAGTTCATTTGCACGTCATGATACAACAAGTTCTATTTTCCCTTGCAATAATATCATGACAGTGACAAGTGTCAACCTTAGCAATAATTAGATCTCACGGAAACTTTTGTCAAAACTGGTAGACCACTCTTGGCCGACTGTACTATATCTATTCTGTGGTATAGATGGATATCATATTGGGTTTCCACGCAAGTCTAGTACAGATTGGAGGCTTGTTACAGTTGTTACCCTTAGTCAACCCATCTATAGTGGCCGCTAGTTATGAAGTCAGTCTTGACATCTGTCAACGTATTAGAACCTATTCTATACTGGAATGACATCTGTCAAGATTGACTTTATATCTTGCGGGAACTATAGTCTAGTTAGCGAGTAAAACTAATACCGTAATTTGTTTATGCAATAGTAGGTAATTTTAGACTTTTAAAATAGGCCGCATTTTACTGGGAGATAATTTACTGGTTAGAATTCAGTTGTAAAATAGGGCCTATATCGACATTGCCTTCAATATTACCTAATAATTTCTTATCCAAAGGATTACATATTCCTTAACGCTAATTTGCCGGATCCGAAACCAGGCTGAGCCTGTATCTTGGGCATCCCAGGCAGGAGTGAAGTTAACATTTGGACATTACATATTTCTAAAGCATGTTCTCTATCTTGTCTCTCTTTTTTCTTGACAAACAGTACGACAAAATATAGAGCAGCTGGTAAAGAACGATCGTAAACCATAGATATTGTATAGACAATGTCGAATCATCATCTGGCCCTTTTCCCGGCACAGCACGTCTTTTTCTTCCAAACATCCCAACCATAACAATATCGAATACACCTCAACCCAAATACGGTCTTGAAACTCGGGGTTTTTTTGTAGTTACGCCATCATAGAACCTTATCGCAGTAAGTCAATGCTATTGGGAAGACTTTGCTGTGGCTCAACAGTTAAATTCCGTGATTGTGTAAGAAACTGCCAATAAATGGTCTTACATTAGCTACTGTTTATATACCGGTTTAAGTGGTATATAATTGTTCCACATTTTTTAGGTCTGTTTCTCATTGCGAACGTTTATAATAAAACATTAACGTTAAATATTTTTTAAATAATACAGAAGTAAGATATTATTAGTAATAGTAATTACTTAATCTAAATAGAAATTGCTCCTTTACTAAATTTAGTGAAAGAATCTTCATTTCACTGGATATTTGACTATATTACCTATATCAGGATTCCTACGGTTTTAAGTTTTGTACATGTCACGATCACCTTAAACACATGGAAAATGGGAGACGGTTAATATAAATCAAGGATAAAATCGGACCCAATATTGAGCCTTGAAGTACTCCCATAGTACCTACAGGTTAACAGCTGATCCGGGAGATAACATCCACTCGCTGTTTGTCAGTCTGTGGTGCTTAGGTGGCCAACCGATCTAGAACTGTCCACCGAAAACAACTAATGTGAGAAGGATGTCTGTTTAAACCGGTTTATAATAAATCAATATTGTCGGCATTTGTTTAAAGATCGCTTAATTTATGGTTTTGACGAATAACCAACGACCACATACACCACGCACCTTACACACACACACCTATTGTGTTGCAGTATGTTTGCTATGACTTACCTACTCGTAGGTATAACAAACTCAAAATACAACAACATAAATATTTATTTATAAATGAGTATAGGTACTGAAAATTAAGAGTAAGTCATGGTGCTTTAAATGCAGGGAGTCGTGCGGTACTTCGTATGGCTGTTATTCGTATTTTTTTTGTTGCATCTCTTTTATACAATATTTGAAATGTAAGAGATGTAAGATCAGTATTTGGCGAATACTGCCGAGAGAAGTGCCGAGAGAAGTGCCATTGTGAAGTGTCATGACAGAGCCTTGAATGATGTGATGTCCGGTATACCGGTGAGGTATTTGCGTACGAAGCTAGTCAAACAATAGGTAGGATGCATCTGAAATATTTGAGTTTCTTTACATTGCATGTGTTCTTGGTGGTGAGTATTTTTACTTTTGAATTGTGCCGTTGTTCTGAAACGAGCCGACGAGCTTTTTAACCTAACCAGATACCTAAACTTACTATTGGTATACTTTGTACAACGTGTAGCTTGAAAGTCTAGCGGTGAAATCTAGAATTTATAAACTGTCAGCGTTGTTGTAGATAAATAGCATAAACAATGTTTTAGATTATGTACTCGTAAGGTCTGTTCAGCCCCTAAAAACCACCCTCCGGTGAGATGGAGTAATGATTTGCGAAACGCTGCTGGCAGATGTTGGATGCGACAGGCCAAGGACAAGATGAAATGGGGCAAATTAGGGGAGGCCTACGTCCAACAGTGGACTGATATAGGCCGATGATGATGATGATGTGGCTCTGTTCAGAGTGAAATTCTATCTATTTTAATTTTACCACAAAAATACTGCTTGATGTGGTTGACACTTTCCAACTGGCACAACATCTAACTCTTTTTTGGTATGCATACTCATCCAAGATCCATAATCTAGTAACTTGTCTTTATCAGTCCCGTCTACTCGACCCTACTCCCTCCAGGGCCCCCACTCCGGCTGCGGCAGCTCCTCGCACGTGACCAGAGGGTTGGTCTCGGAGACCAGCTCCATGACTCGGGGCTGCGCCTGCGTAAGCAGTGCCTCATTCGCGCAGATCACTCCAGCCAAGGTCGTTTTGCGGATCTCTGTCAGTTGCTCTGAAATTGTTCAAAATATGCTGTTAGAAGGGGTTAGACTGTAAGAAATGCTATTTGTTTTAAATCCTAAAAATAAATATTTCAATTGTGTGGGTGTTCCATTAAAATACCATGCATAATAATGTGCTATACGATCTGTTTTGCGTCGGTACGTGAAATGGAAAACGTTCGGGATCAGTAAAGAAATCAAATTTAAATTCCTCCTGGAGTGTCAGACATATTAAAAGTCACAGAAACAAGAGTTTCCCAATAGACCCTACCTAACTGTACTTGGTTGTCTTAAGTAAGTCCAAACTCTAAACCAAAGACACCTATGTGTTCAACCATCAGGAACATAATGATAACTAAGCCTAAATTTATCTGATCACGGGACTTGTATAGCGCAACCAAAACCTTGGCGTTAACCTATTAGCTAAGGAAAATCAAGAAAAAACAAAAACTCCCATCGCTTACCTATTGTGAACCCGGTGACTTCATCATCCGTCTCGTACCAGTAGCGGTCTCCTATCTTCACCCTGAGGAACTGGTCCGAGATGAGGCACGTCAGGGTCGGTCCCAGGAGGCGGCCCTGGGGCTCCTCCGCCAGGGCTCCCGTGTACAGGTCTATATCGTCCACGTGGCTGGAAAACAGTAAAAATAAGAAGAATAAGAAACACATTTTATTCCCTAGACAGAAGAGACACAAAAAGACAATTAAAAAAAAATGTGACAGGGTCAGCACGGAGTGTGTGTCATCGTGGTAGTGAATCGGACACTGGCTCAGCATTATGCTGAGGTGTCAGACACCTACAGCGCTGATTTTCAGCCGGTATACAACAACGGCCAACGTAAGCGGCTGGTGAATGATGAGTTGGGACCGTTTCGCAACGATTTCTCTGTGTCTTGTTCTTTGTGTGTCTATGTAATGTAATTTTGTATTGTTGCAAGTATATGTCTCTTAATCTTTATTTTTACTCATGAGGAATCCTGAATCTTGGGCAATCTTGGAATTTCGCATAACAAGACAACTGTGATGAACTCAAACGTGTACGGTAATTAAGGAATATTTGTGAGTTTTATTTTTTATTTTTATGTCATTGAGAACACAAACGAGCACACAGGCCACCTGATGGTAAGTGGAAACTGTGACCCATAGACATTCGCATTCACAAGACTGCAAATGCTATTTGCGGGTGGTAGGACCTTGTGCAGGGTCCGTCCGGATCGCTAACACCATCTTATCCATTAACCTACCGCCAAACAGCAGTGTTCGCATTATTGTGTTCCGGTTTGGGGATAAGACAGCCGGTGAAATGACTAGCATAGAGGCATTCCATCTTAGTCCTCAGGGTTGGCAAAGCATTTGCAGTCTTAGGATTGCATTGCAGTCTTGTGAATGCGAATGTCTATGGGCTACAGTTCCCAGTTACCATCAGGTGGCCTCTGTGATCGTTCGTCTTCTCCATACCACAAAAAAATGCGTTACCAACCCTGAGGACTACGTTTTTGGTACTAAAAGTACGCCTAGGTAAGAATATTAAATATCTCGGCTCCGATGCACTTAAGAGTATTACATTACATAACAAAACATATTTATTTTGAATTATTCTATCATTAACCACTTTTCACATCTTCGCCTAAGTGTGCAAAATGTGGTCACAGAATTATCAAAAAGTTTTTTCATCACACTTGCTCGTAAATAGTGTCCTAACATGCTAGAAAAATCGACCGTAAATCCAAAATAATACCCGCGGGCCTTTTTTTTACCATTACGTAACTAAAGTGCGTAATAGCTTTTTTTTTAATATTATACGTGGACTCAAACTATCACAATACGTCAGGACCCCAATTCTTGTGCCATTCGATATGAAGTGTCATTCGAGATGAAATGTCAGTTGCATACAATTTCCTAAAAATCTCGCATATAAACTATTGATCTCGACTGTCACTAGAATCGGACTCCAAACACGTTTGACATTATCTGTGGTAAGTCACAGACAATGATGTAGTCTGCCGATAATAAGTTAAAAATATGATCTTTTGTCTGATTTTATTTCATTTCCTCGCAATTGTGATGAAAAACATTGTATGTTACACGGGTGGTAAAGGAAATACAAAGCTCGAGTCATTAAAGCCCTCAGCCTTCGGCTTCGGGCTTCAAGCAGACTCTCATTTGTTATTCTTTCTTTACCACCCTTAATACACAATGTACTATTATAGTTGTTGGAAATTCTGTAGCTCTGCCTACCCCACTCTGGGAATAAAGGCGTGAGTTTATGTGTGTGTGTGTGTAACCACTTTTACTAATGGCCGCTCACCTTGAAAATGTATGACTTTTACAAATGACAACACTTTTACCCAAACCCCTTTTGTCTTCATCTAGTATACCTACGTTGTTTTCTCATTTAACTAACAAAACGCTTATCCGAGAAGGAATCAGAATCGTCAGTAAACTCATGAATTATGAATGTCCTAAATATAACGCGTTATCAGTGTGTCTTGAATGTATGACTGGGTAACAAGTTTTATTTCGGGATATGATTGTTATGGATGCTTTAGACATGCAGTAAAGTATTAAAAAAAAGATTTTATTCATAAAGAGACACGCCACACTAACATCTTTTTAGCTTTTCTTGTCGACGTCTATTTTCAAAGTATTTTATATTTCTAATATTTTGGGATAGGACATATTGGACGCGAATATAATGTATGCAAATAAATTGTGACCATAAAATATTCTATTTATACTATGTAATGACGCTATTGCATGGTATCTATGAATACCTACTGATGGGTACCTTATATTAGTTAATCAACATATCGGTGGATACACCTTTCTAAAGTGACTAAGTGACTATAAATATTTCCGAGAACATTCTACTCGTAACCTAAGAGTATGAAAGTATTTCATAGAATTGTGATATGAAAGTAGAACAACAAAACTATTGAGTTAATAAATTGCTAGAAAATGTCCTGTAATGAGTCACAAATTTACATACAATGAACTGACCGGAATTCACGGAACAGAAAACTTGCGGTCGTAGGTATGTACTGCTGTATGTACAATCATGATTGTTACGTTTTTCGTGATCAAAACTCTCTATGTTAAGAGGCCAAATATGATTAACTAAAAACAAAATCCTTGATTGTTTTATTTTTCAAACATGACACCTATTTCGCATGGTTTTGTTTGAATCTTCGAAATCCTCTGATTTTTAAATGATTTTTGAATCAATAGTTGAGTACTTATAAGTAGGGTTATGATTTTGGTGGCATATCGTAGTTCTGGAAACCAACAATGTTTTTTGAATCCAACTCATTTAAAAATAGCTAGACTGCAAACATTTTTTACCAGAAATGCGGCCTTGTATAATACATGACACTTTGATTTTGACCTTCAGTATGGTCATATTTCAAAATGAACTAATACATTATTAGCTCGGTTATTCCATACCTACTAATATTTGCTTGTTTGTAACGCTTTCACAGCCGAGATATCCTCCATACCAAAGTTCATTTAAATTGATTTATACTGAAGCTTAAAATCAAAGTGGTTTGTATTATAATAAATAAGGAATAGCGACTCCATGGATTCTAGAACCACCAAAATCCTAACTCTACTTATAAGTTTAATCCTGGTAAACCATTTTGTTAATACATTTTTTGACGACTTGTACCGTAAAAGGGGGTGAGTAGGGATTCCGGGGTAGGGACACAATCTAAAATAAGTCTTACTTGTTTCAAATAAGAAGCAGTATTAAATGGACATTAACGTTACGTTTATTAGAAATAATTTCAGTCTTACACTTAATTAGTAACAGATGCTTCATTTTAAATTGTGTCTCTACTCACCCCAATTTACGTTACGACGTAATGTACCTACTTTTACTGCCATGCTTTTGCTGGACCAAAGTAAATCAGCCATTACCGTCGTCAGTTGAGTTATGAACTTATGACACAGTCAACAGCGGGATGCGCAAGCTCTCGTGCGTCCGTGCGGGCACGTGTATACCTACGCTTGCGCGCGCGCATGTTATTTCTTATTGTACTTATTCGTATATTAGTCGTCATGAACATGTTTTTCAACCTAGTACAAGATTTAATTTGGCACTCCACCTTATTGTTGTAGAATGTCAGATTGACTTTGGAGCTAAGATGGGTACCAAATTTAATCTCGTGACTGTACTAAAGTGTATACATTTTTATGAGAAGACACCTTGACAGATCCATGTCTTAACCCAAAAGCCAATAACCCTAACACCCACCTGTAAATCATGCTGATCCTCCGCCACGACACCTCATTGAAGATTCCGTGCAGCTCGCGGAAGGACCGAGGGCGGGGGAAGCCGCAGTGCTCTCTCCAGGCAGGGTAGGGCGGCAGGCCGTGGTCCCTGCCTCGCTGGATGTTGAGGGACACCAGGTCCAGCCCGCACGGATGCGGTTTGGTGCTTGTGTTCATGCTGGTAGGCTGCTCGAACAGGTGGTTGCTGAGCTGGAACAGTCAAGTCTTACTTATCTACATTCAGATGAGACAACGCATCAGATTTACCGACATAGCCTAAAGAATTGACAAACTGGTCGGAGTAAGCTGGTCAGTTTTGTAAAAGGACCGGAAAGCGATATAGTTGTCATGACTTAACTTCTCTTTCTTTCTTCTACAACGAAAACAATCACAGGGGAGAAGAATAGTTATCTGCGACCTTGTGGGACACAGTATAGCAGTGAAAGAAGCTAGAGTTTAGAGTTACATGTATTTATTCCCGTAGAAGATTGTGTTCTGGTATAGGGGTAAGACAGCTAGTAAAATGACTGGCTAAGAGGACAATCAATTTTTTTCCTCAGGATTGGCAACGTATTGTCTTGAGCTTGCAAATGTCTATGGTTCCTAAAACCACCAGAAGGCTTGTGTGCTCCTTTGCCTTCTCAACATCATGGTATCTTAATATCTTAGCTTGATCGAGTTTATCACTAACCTCATCAGTGACATGTGGATCTACACCGTGCACGGGAGTGTTGAGCGCCGAGTACACGGAGCGCTGGGCTCCAGAAGCCCCGTATAGAGTGTAGGGGTTGAACAGCATCTCGTGGAGGTGCACGTAGTCGACCGAACCCGTGTTCGCGTCGACTGAGTGGATCAGGCCCTGGAGAAGAGAAGAGTTCATTGACTGCTCACACATGATTGACTTAGGATAGTATTCCACCTGTCCAATGTGCATTTCGTCAAAGAAATTGGGTGACTTCATCAAATTTACTAGAAAAAATACGTGAATGGTATAAAAAATTGAACCAAGATATTGGATAAGTGGAATAGGCCCCCTTCAAAGAAATTTGTTTAAATATTGCCTTTGATCATTTTGTGTCACTTATAATAGGATGTAAGAATTTTTTTATTGACATAGATTTTTATAAATCAACAGAAAACTAACAAACGAAAGAACTTACAAATAATGGATGTAAGAATAATTTTCGTTTTCTTTACAGGTTAAGAACGTGGTTGAAAGATTTATGTAGGTAGCACAAAGGGAAAGGAAGCAAGGAATAATGCAGATTCGATACATACGAGTAAGTACTACAGTGAAAGAATAATCGTTCGTCGCGTGCCGTCTAACAAGCTAGGTTGCCGCGAAAAAAAAATAGCCCCATTACAATCGAACATTTGAAAAACTTAAAAAGCTAAAGATCATAGCTTCTCGAAAATCCCATCAAAAAAGTACACTTTTGCGCATCAAGTTTGGATCGGCACAAGGCTTAGTTTGCTAGAGTAACAATGTCAATACTCACAGGTAGCAGAGTATGAGCGAAGCGAAAAGCGGCGGCTGAGAAATGGTTGGCCATGGACGCGTCGACCTTGGGGCTGTACGTCTGAGAGTGGCCAGTTTCCCGCAAGGACAGGTTCAGTGCCCACATCACGTCGTCACCTGAAATGTAGAACCAGGAGGTAGGTCAGGGCAGTCATGGTCGGGATGAAGCGTAGTGTTTTGTTTTTGGAAAGTGCCGTGTTGACTTAAGTCAGACATGTAAAAGTGCCCATGCGGCCAATTTGCAAATATTTTTTTATTATGAGAGTCAAGTGGTCAGCTCACGCGGTTTTTTTTCTTTCTGCAATAGTTAAGCTTCTACCAATATGCCTTCCTTTTACACGGTTTACTTAATTTTAAAATTAATTGTTTTATCAGGGTGGCACCAAACAATGAAAATTGCTAGCTGTGAGTGTTACCAGGATATCTATGCAGTTCGGTTTACTTAAGCTAAGGGAAAGGAACAAGAACCGTTCTGCTATAGCTCTATCTCTTATACTTGCCAGCAACTTCTAGGATTCCTACAGCAGACATGTTGGTAACCTCCTTATATATGGTATTGTACTAACCTAGAACCAGCGGCAGAAACTCATTGTAAGTAATATGCTGCATCTGGGCCCCCACTATTTTCCTGCCCTCCTGGTACAGCCTCTCGTCACCCCAGTGAGGATTAAGGGTGGCCAGGGTGCGCGCCAGACGGTTGTGTTGCCGCGCCATCAGCAGGTGCATCGTGGTGAGGTGGAGGTTCTCATTGGCTCGATCGTCTCCTGGAAATCGAGGGTAGGAGGTCGAGGTAAATAAGATAACATAGGCTGTTCCTAGGTGGTGCCAGTTGAGCGTAAGATTGCAGAGATAGTGATATAAAAAAGTACGGTAAGGTAAGACTGCTGAAAGGTTCCGCAAACTCCTTTAAAATTATATAATTAGGAATCAACAAGTGACAGTAAACTGTGTGGTTTCCACTGTCCATTAACACAGGCTATATCGTTCTCGAACGTATCTTCATGTGTTTTTTTTATGACATGGTGAAGGCATTGAGAAGGTATCCAGCATAACCTTAACCCTTTAGCTTTACCTACTTATAACTTTATACGATACTTACTATTGCAATATTTTTTTTAATTATTTACTGAAGAATTACAGGTCTTCGTCCTTTAAATTGATTACTTACCAGTCTTAAAGCAGTATCGTCCCTTGGCGTTCTCCTCCTGGGTGTTGCAGCCGTCGTTGGGGTCCGTGGACGGCGGCAGCAGCTCCCGACCTTCGTCCATGAGCATGTTGAGCAGCCCCCCCACCTCTCCTCGCAGCTGAGCGGCGCGTACCGGCGAATAACCGTATACCGCGGAAGCGTCTATGTAAGCCGTGGCTTGGTTGAGCTGCTGGCGAGGACCTGGAAGTTTGGTTTTAAGGGGATTTTTGAATATTTTCGTGGAAAGAAATTTCTTAGGTTGAGCCGTAACATGCTCGGAATGCTTACCATAGCGTCAAAATAATGAGAAATATACCTCACCTTTAACCAAGTTCAATTCGTGGTGGAAGGATAAGGCATGGCAATCGGAAAGATGATGTTTTTCTTCTCTTAAGTTAGTTCTCCATATATACGAAATCGAACCTGGGTACAGTAGAAGCTTATATTTAACCCCGGCTTCATATATTGATTAGACTGTCCAGTTATACTTAAAAAATATTCCACTCAAGGGCCTATCAAGATCGACACAATTAAATATCTTTAATTAAGAGAAATAACTGAAGGATAACCTATTCTTGTTGCTATTCTTGGCCGAAATTTGGAGCAACGAACGACTATTACTTTAACCACAAGAAGTCTCACCGAAATGACAAATCGGCGCCGGCGCAGACCGCACAAACTCCATGCAGGTGACGTGGAAGTCCTGGTAGAATGGGTCCTCCACGTCGAGGGGCACGGGGAAACATGCGGGGTGCGGGGGCTGCGTGGGGTCGCAGCAAGAGAGCGCTGTGCCGTTCTCACCTGAAGAATACAGAGAGAGAGACTAGGGTCAGTAAGACAGGAAGAAAAGAGGTAAGAAAACTCTACAGCGTCTGTTATTTTACCAAAATAGGGTAAGCGTACCAGTGAATGAACAGTGCTAGTGAATGAACAAAATGAGCCGTTTTTCGTAAATCAAGGGATCTTTTAATTTCTACCCTACAAAGTATTTTTTTTTGATTGGCATTTTTACTAGTAACATCATGGTAACATTAAATTCAACTCAGTTGCTTTAGTTGAACCATGGCGGACATCTAAAGTTGACGTGTCGCAGACGTGTTTTCGTTGTATGGGGCAGTAGTTAGCAGACGGGTAAGTTACCTTGTGTTTGAAGTGATATTGTTCTTATTCCACACAACTGAGATCCGTAGTGTGTGTTTATTTTAAGTCTTAAGGATATATTTTTTCTATTTACAAGCCATATCAAGTGTTTTTGTTTCAAATTGCCATTTTTGGCCAAATGTTTTATAACTGGATCACAGAAACCACTAAAACCAATGAATGAACGACGGTGTTCATTTACTAGAACCGCGTGAATTACTTATTTTACAATATTGTAAGTTTTCGTTGTTGTATTAGAGTTTCTTTTTCAGAAACAGCTGTTAGTGGATTGTCCTTCATGTGGCAAGTATTCGAACAAACTCTCAAATGCTTAAAATGTTCGTTCATTTACTGGTTTATTATTTCCAGTAAATAAACTACCACCAATGTGACTGGTTCATTTATTGGCTTAGCATAAAATTTAAGAGCCAGTTATTGAACTATCGTTATTTGAAAATAACCTATTATACCTACAGCGTTTTCAGACGGGAAAGTTGCACGTCAATCAACACTAAGTAGTAAAATATCATTTTTATAAATCAATTTTAAGAAGGATAAAACATAATCAACAATTAAACATTGTTCATTCACTGGTTTCATTTGTTCATTTGCTGGTGTTTCTATGTTCAATCACTGGTGTTTTGGGGTGTTTGCGGCTTAAAATAGCTATAACTTAAAATTAAGCAATGTTATTGTAAAATAAACGTTATAGAAGCAAACTAGTATACTTGATTGATTGGTAACGACATTTATATTTATTGGTAACAACTTCCATTTTATTAAAAAAAATATTTAAAGACGAAATTCTCCTTAAGGGTTCATTCACTGGTACGTTTACCCTACATGAAGGGGCATATCCAATGGAAAATGGTCAGCGTCGTCGTTTACACATACGAGTATACTTCATTAGCTGCTTTTCAGAGATAATAACATGATAATAAAAATTGTCTAGTTAACGTTATAAGTATTTACAATAGACAGATCACAAGGGACGGGCACCAATGCTGCTCTCTTTCTTTAATTGTTACTAAAATAAGAGTAAAACTGGCGTTCTTTTTTACGATTTTATATCGTTATTGTCTGCCTGGCCAGCGAGTCCAGTGACTTACACCGTATTGAAGCAAGGAAACGACCGAGTGCCAAAATCCTGTAGTTTTGCTAACCATGTCTCTGGACAAATGCTTTCTGGTCTTGGAAGTAGAGCCCCTGCACATACCCTTGCAAAGCGCCGTGGCGGTGATATCGTGGTCCACGAACTGCCCCCATACGGCCAGCATTACGGTGAAGGAGATGTCATGGGCGTAGCTGGGCCGGTGAACCGTGAGGCTGACGTCTCGGGCGCTGGGCAAGGCGCTCCCGTTGACGCCGGTGCGGGGGGAACTGATGCCTGCAAGGAGGGGGCTTGGTGATAATAAATGTCGAGGCACAAGAGCTAAGTCTTACCGTCACTTGCTAAAGAAAAATCATTTTACAAAACCATTTTTGAATATAATATCAGGATTTATTTGACCATATACCTGACGTAAGGTTACATTTTATAAAATTCCTAACATATTTACAGATTTAGAAAAAAATACCGTTTTTACCCCCGTGACAAAAAAAGAGGGGTGTTATAACTTATAAGTAAGTCTAACTTGTCAATCTGTGAGACTGTCTGTGGCGTCGGCCGATTAAAGATACCAGCTAACAAAGAAGGACCCAGGACAAGGAAGGAAGGATTGGGCCATTATATCAAAGTATTGAATTTTTTTAACTTTAGATCAAACATTAATCACGTTCAATTTCACGATGCTCGATGCTAGTTGATAAAGGAAAAGCTTCTTAAACTTGGTACTTACCATCCCCATACACAGCAGGCAGCACCCTCCTAAACGGCGTCTTGGAGACCCCCCAGCGCATTGGTTGCCCCAGGTTGTTGCAGGTCCCATCCTGACTGCGGAACTTGGAGACGGGGCAGAGGGGCGCGGTATCTCGGCAGTAGGGGGGGTCGTGGAAGGAGCCGTTGGTGGTCGGCCCTACGCCCACGTCGCCGCGGTATTTTGGGTTCCATCTGAAAGGAGAAGAGCTGTAAAATCTGTGTTGTGTACGGTGATTTTGGTTACGAGTCTGGATACGGTGGTCATCTTGATACTTCATTCTAGTAGGATGTTGTGCAGGGTCTGTTAATCTGTTTCGCTACCACCATCTTATCATGTAACCTACCGCCAAACAGCAGCGTTCGCGCGGCAGGGATAAGGCAACCGGTGGTATTCCATCTCAGTCCTCAGGGTTGCCAACATATTTGCAATCTTAAGATTGCAGTCTTAGGATTGTAGTTTTGAGAATGCAACGGCCACAGATCTCACTTACCATCGGGTGGCTTGTGTGTTTGATTTTCTTCTCTATGCTTGCCATAATGAAGTGCTTTGGTAAGTTGAATAAAACCTATCTCGTGACAAGTACTATGCACTTATACATGGACGACCGTGCGTCGTTCGGATTTAAACCGGATTTTATAGGAGATGAGAACTTGTCAGATCATTACGTGGACCCAAAAACAACGGTCAAGAAAGTGGTCTACCAGTTTTGACAAAAGTTTCTGTGAGATTTAATTATCGCTAAGGTTGACACTTGTCACTATCATCATAATAGTGATAAGGGAAAATCGAACTTGGCCGACTGTACCCATTGTTCTTGGCACTAGCACTTTCTTCACCAACCCTTTTTTTTCTAAACGAACCAGTGGATCATTATGGTGGAAAGAGACTACCGTTGCCATGGATACCCGCAACTCCAGAGAAGGAATCGCGGGAACGTGGCCAGCCTTTGAGTAAGTATGCCCGGTTTTTGTTACTTGTGGTGTAGTCAATACTGAAGGAACACCGTAAGGAGATTATAGGAATCAATTATTTAGAACAAAATGACGCTCAAAATAGAACGTCAAATTGCAACAGTCATCATGTTTACTCACACAGATGCAATTTACTTTATCTCAGAAGTGATTTACTTAACACAATAGATTTGAACAGAATAGAGAAGCATGCAACTTTAGAAAGGAACTCCTTATGTGTAATTTTACTTTTACTATCTCTGCAAACGTTTGCGATGATTATTTTAGTAGGCGCTTTGATTTCACCGCGACGGGCGGTTTTGTTAGTATTATAAATTATAATATAATAATAAAACTAAATTATTATCGTTATTGCAGCACAGTTCCACGGGTAGCTTTCTTAGTGATTTGTAACCGATGTAAATAGTAGACTGAGATCCTCTGATAACTGCATCATTAGGTTCGTCGTACCTACAGTCACAACCCCGGAATGTCAAGCCGTTTGCCACTCTTCCTAATTTAACTGTGTAATGCGTTTTGGGTTGACAGCAGACTTGACATATTACCCGAGTGTAGTACACGGCTAAATTAACAAGAGCGGCAAGTGGCGTAACATTACTTATGGAACTCCTAAACCCGTCGTGTTAAGGATGTTGAATTGTCTTGATGAGTAGATGACGACTGTGCAAAGCAAGCAAGCTTGTCCCATTTTTATTTTATTTGATAGAAACTTATTACATACTTACCTTACAGGTAACATAGATCAGCCACCCTAATAGATCACATCACTTATCAGTTTAACCAACCTTGCGATGTCAGGTAGCCGACGACCGAAGATCACCGAAATATGACACCCATGGGCCTCGAAAAGGATTTGAAATTCACATTGTAGCAGGCCTCCAACCACGTGGCGACCCTCGGGATGCCTTAACTCGTACATATGTTTATTTAACGAGCTCCTTCGCCAGAAATGCTCGAACATATTACTAACATAAAAATTTATAATTATTATTACAGCTTTATCGACTCTTTAATGAATTTCAAACACTTATCAAGGGCTCGAGCTTAATCCAATTCCTTTCGACATGGTTTTGTCTAAATACGTTATAATATTCTAAGAGCCCACGACACTAGACCTAGTTCCAAAGGAATACCATGATATATTATATTTAGTAACGTCATCAATGGAGAACACGAAATGGAAAAGCTGCAATGCGAAAAGCCTGGCACAGTTTTTTTTGTTAAAAGTCCAATAGGTATAATGCAGCAATGGTTTTTCTTACACAGAATTTGATGACCTTTCCTCAGGGTTGGCAACGCATTTGCAGTCTAGGATTGCATGGCAGTCTTGTGAATGCAAATGTCTATGGGTCACAGTTTCCACTTACCATCAGGTGGCCTGTGTGCCCGTTTGTCTTCTCTATGCCATAAAAAAAAAAAAAAAAAAAGAGCTTTGGTTTTTTGAGGAGCGCAACGCCATGGTTTTCTCGTCTTTCCTACCCTATCAGCTCTTTAGTTTCATTTTCGCTTGTTCAGCTTGAAAACAAGATAGTACCTATCATTTTTGTCGCCACGCCATCCAACTGCAGGAAGAATCAATAACAAAAATACCTGGTTAATTCCAGCAATCAAACGCTTGCGAATCAATCGCTCCGAGCGACCGTTTACAAAAAACCTGGGTTAAGTTAAGAACCATAAATAGCCTGTATTTTTCGACCATTCCCAAGCCCTGTTGAGGTACTGGCAGAATAACAGCGTTGTGACCTTGCGTCACAACACATGCTGAGCCAGGACCTATTCATCCGCACACATTGCTGGGCTCCGGTGCACACAAGTGTGTGTTCTTCTTTGTATAACTGCCAAGCTTTCGACAAACTGTAATATAATTGTGCTGTAAAACATTGTTACTTTTGCTCTGTGTGCGTTCTCTCTGAATAAAATTTTCTTTCTTTCTTTATTTCTGTTATCAGGAATCGAACCTAGGACTCTCTTTGCAGGCGAGAACACTAAAAACTAGCGTCTGCGCCGTCCAGTATGATTGGTATCTTGGGTGACACCATTAATACAGGAAACGTTACATTAGACTTCCCCGTTCGGTAACATGGCTGGCCACGAAACTTGATAGCGTTGGCTTAGCCCAGTCGACTGTGAAAGAATGGACGGCATCGACCACTTTCCGTTATAGAATTGTGACATTTCAGCTATGTTACTCTCTTAATGACTCACTTATCAACTCAACGGACGAATTACTAAGCGGGTTGTGAAACTTGTGAAGCCACCATGCAGCGGTCGAAAATTTTCCATACTTTAGTTTCGGGCGAAGACGTTTTTGAATTTATTGTAATTATTATGAAAAACTAGGTTTGTACGAAATGTTTCAGTGTTACAATTCAATTAACCGGCGTGCCTAAGTGGTTCCGTGGCGAACAAACATTTTATCACACAATTGGGATACGCCTTTTATCATTTGAAATAGAGGCCCAATTTGCTTTAGAGGGCTACCAATGCTACCATTGATAGAGACATGTGTAAAGGTGAAATTATAATTTAGCATCTTCGTAACATTTTTAGCATTTGGTACAATATTAATTATTGCATCGTTATCCAGTTCTAATTAATAAACTCATCTTGGCTGAGATGCGCGTCACAAGATACGTCAAAGTAAGCGTCAAACCATAGAACACTGTCATTTTTGACGCATCTCGAGACGAGCATTAGAGTTGAAATTAGTTTTTTGTACTCGTCGATTAAAATGTGTGTATTACGATTTCATAGAGAATACTGTAACGTCACTCTTTTCATCGTTGAATAGTCTAGATGTTACTTCCGAAACAACCGAAATAACTATTTCGATACGCTCTAGACAACCGAAATAACTATTTCGATACGCTCTAGACAACCGAAATAACTATTTCGATACGCTCTAGACAACCGAAATAACTATTTCGATACGCTCTAGACAACCGAAATAACTATTTCGATACGCTCTAGACAACCGAAATAACTAAACAACCGAAATAACTATTTCGATACGCTCTAGACAACCGAAATAACTATTTCGATACGCTCTAGACAACCGAAATAAGCAGGGGTCGGACAAAACGTGCGGATGACGTAAAAATGACGTACCTAATCTTGCACACAGGATGATGTTTGTATTTTAACATCCGTGTGACATGTAGTAACGAAGAAGTAGTAATGAAGTAACAAAATAAATCCATAGTTTTAATAATACAGGTGGTAGGGTGATGTAGTGAATAAAATAAATTTCACGAAACTTGTTACCATAAGGTACGATTATTTAAAATTACATACATACATACATTATATCACGCCTGTTTCCCAGAGGGGTAGGCAGAAACCACTTCTTTCCACCTGCTACGATCCTGACAAATATCTTTCGCTTCTTCCACATTCATACATCGAGTCATGCATGCACGTCGGTTTCGGGTACTTAAGATGTTTGGTTGTCTCCAAATGTCTTTTAATATTGCTTACCTTCGTTGGTATATCTTTATTACAGCAAGAGCAGTATACGTGTTTGTCACGTACCTCCAAAAACGGAAAATTGCCACAGTATTCGAGTAAAGATGACATTTTACAGCGTTTTTTTATACATTAGTAAATATAGATTTTAGCTAAATATAATTGTGAATATACAATAGCTAAACAATAACGAAGTCAATTTATTGTTCATCTGATTGACAATGTCAGTCAAAAACGTACTTACTCATTTCAAGTGGCGATATCGTTTAATAAGGAGGTTGATAAATGATAAGTGATAATTGTTTATACATACATACATAAACTCACGCCTTCATTCTTCAGAGTGGGGTAGGCAGAGCTACAGAATTACCAAGCACCCTTAAATAAGTTGTTGATAATTCTGTAACCACGTTTTGCATAATCAGGTTAAGATGTTTACCGGTGTATTAGTGACAGGTTGCAAATCCATGATTGATTATGAAAATCAAAAACACTATTTGAAATCATCCTATAAGTGGTTTGACGTCATCCGCACGTTTTGTCCGACCCCTGCTCTAACTATTTCGATACGCTCTAGACAACCGAAAAAAAATTGAAAATAGAACTTCGGATTTCCAAATGTGTCCTTGTTTAAGGAGCCTCGATCCGATACAAAATTGCCAATCTGTGTCGTTTCGGAACGTAGCAGCGTCGCATCATCTGTCAAAAATCTACTTTTAGTTTTCTTATATACTCGTATTAATGACTTACATTATTAATTTTAATGAACTCGTACAAAAAGTATTGTTCACAATAGTGTCATAATTAAGCTTTTTAATCTCGAACCTTACTTAGGCCACTCAGCAAGCTTCGTGGCCTAAACACGGTACTCGACTAAAAAGCTCTCTATTATAACACGATTACGAAAAATACTATATTAATACGGACCTAAGACTTCTAAGCTATAATTAAAGTGTCATGTCAAGGTTCTAGCTCGTCGGGAAGTTAGTTCAAAGTCATTATCAAAAATTATTTGAAGGTTATAATATAATTTTACTTGATGTTAGTTTAGTCTTGTGAATATCCCTTTTTTTGATCTGTTGGATTTTTGCAGATATTATTTTAAATTTATTTATTTTCCGTTAAAAAATAACCGTACTTAAATTTTCTTTTGAATTGAGAAAAACAACAACACTGCAACAATATCCTTTGTCATACCTACCTTAAAGAATTCTACAAAATGTTTGTTTTAGTTGTCAGATAGTATTTATGGCTACATTGACCACTCTTGACTATTATTACCTACGAGTATCATATATAGAATATTGAATATTTCACATAGTTTTACATAAACTAGCGACTAAATAGGTGATTCCCATGTAAAAAATAAAAGTCTAAAATCGAATAAATTACTTTAAGTGGAACATTTATTTGACCGAACCAGTCGGACAACTCAAAATGCACATATAGTTCCTTTACTTTCTCAAGCTCGAATCTGATCGAATAGTTAGATAGAAAAGTAGCATTTATTCTTTAAGGAACATGAGTGTTTTTCCTATCTAACTATTCGATCAGATACGAGGTTGGGAAAGTAAAGGGATGCTTTAACCTGACTTATAGCTAGGTAGCCTCTATTTTACGCATGACGGATATTATATCCCTCGTCGGCATTGAACCAATGGTGCGGATATATCCGTTAATGAGGTTGAAAATATTAAATTCAACAGTGACACTAAATTACACAGAACAAATTTGGATGCTGACATTTTTGCAACAAAAGGAATGAATCCTTCTGGATCTTAGATCTTTAAAACTACGCAACGGATGTTAATGTAAATCAATAAATAAGTAGAGTGATTTAAGAGGAGGTTTTTATTTATAACAAATACTGGTTTATGTACGGGTGTTATATAAAACTCACTTAAACCGTAGTGAAGCGAGGGCGAATCGCTAGTAATGAATAAATGATTTAGTGTGAATATCAACATCGACTCCATATCTTTCTTTAGTCTTACTTAAAACCCTAAACCCTAATGACTATGAGCTTGATATATGTATGACCCGCCAGCAACCCTCTCCTTGCGTTGGGGGTTAAAAAATATTTTATTCCCTACTGATCACACACGACCAGACCCCGTATCTACGTAGCAAATTCGGGGCAGACCGTTAGTGATACCTATGACAATGTTTTCCAAATTAATGATTGCACCCCAAAGGTGATGAAGTTTACCAGAAACTAAGAAAAGTTTTATTTAAAAACCGCATAAAACAGTACCACAAGTTAGTTGTTAGAAAGTGAGGAAATTCAAATTAAACTAACTAGGGTGATGGCACCAGTAATGGACACTTCACTCTTAATTCAAATTTCATACGGTCCTAAATTGATTGATGCAAAACTAATGAATAACCCTTATCTTCTGCAAAATAAGAATCAAGTGTCCATCCGTTCCGGTTCCGTCACCTATGAAGAAATACATTGCAAAGTTAGAAAATCTTTTTTTTTTAGCAATTACGTCGGTAGAAGAGCAGATAACGTTTTCTTGCCTAAAGTGGATTTTTTCCAGTAGAAAACGTAGTCTAACTTCTATCAATTTAGAACACATTTTAATTGTCTAGTGTAAACGTCATATTATTATATTAAAAAAACACATTAAATCCATTTTGTCACATCAGTAACAACTGCCTGCCACCAATTTGCTACGCAAATAACGAGGTCTGCCCATGACCTAGGATACTAGGCTAAGCCTGTCAGTGTCGATGTAATTATATAATAACTACATATACTAATATATAAATACAAAAACAAAAAGACCATCAAGTATTGATAGGCAGATTGACATATAGGATCACGTGGCGATTTGGGAAACGGAGTGAAATGAAGCCAGACTCGGTATCGGGTATCGGTGGTCGCCGCTATCGAGTTACAAGGGAGCTGGCTTAGATGTTGTGTAAGAAATGTATCTATTTGTGCCAGTATTAGCCAGTTGTCTATAGATCGATCGCGACTATTACGCTCGGTAAATAAATAAAATAAATATATAAATAAATATCAGGGGACAATGTCACACCAATTGACCTAGTCTCAAACTAAGCTCAAGGCTTGTATTATGGGTAGAGAAATATATACTTAAATATATATATATATATAGAAAACATCCATGACTCGGGAACAAATATTCGCGCTCATCACACTAATATCTGCCCTTACCTGGATTTGAACCCAGGACCGCTAGCTTCGTAGGCAGGATCACTACCAACTAGGCCAGCGCGTCGTCACAATCAAGGCTCAAAAACCTGGTAAATTTTTTCACCAACTCGTTAGAAACGCCATACATTTCAAATAGGTACCTACTTAGAGCATTTTAATTTCGATTCCGCTTTCAGAATCGATATTATTTCGGTTCATCAAAGAGCAAAATTAAACTATTCCTGCTCAAAATAACGGTTAATTTCACTCGCTATTTTATTCGCAGCGCCATCGTTTTCTCGTATTTTCTACACTATCAGCTCTTACGTTGCATTTTTACTTGCTCAGCTTGAAGGCAAGCCTTAGCATTTTAAAATACCATAGTCGCCACGCCGCCCAAATGCAGGAAGAACCAAAAACGAAAAATACAAGCGATCATAAAGCTCGCGAATCGATTCCGCTGCGAGCGAGCGTCTACGAAAAACCTGGTTAACCGTTCCCAAACCCTGAAGCACATGGCATGGCAAGTTGAATTTCGCTAACTAGCGTTTCTATTCGTTTCGTTTTTAAACCAATCGCGCAACTGGTAGATGACGTCGAAAAGTCACGTGATCTACCAGTGACGTGATTGGTTCAAATACGAAACAAATAGAAAGGCTAGTTAGCGTAATGCATCTTGCCAAGGGCCTATGGTGCCAATGGGACTTTACGCCTTTTTCTTTTTACTGCAAATGATAACTACCACGCTCCTTTAAAAAAAAATGTGACTTGACTATTCATAATAACGCAAATTATTTTACTTCGATATGGAAGTTTAGTCACTTAAGACTGCCCCGAGCGTACGCCGGATGTACAGTGGCGCCCTCATTACTTTTATTGTGTTTTTTATAATAAACTAAAGAATTTCCTTGAAATCATACCATACGTTTTTGTAGTGCAAGTAAAAACACAATTTATGGGATACGTAACAAAACCGTAACGGAAAAAAGCGGCCACCTTTTCCCGTTAAGCTGACTACTCAAAGGGTAATTGTTATTAAAGTTTGTTACGTATCCCATAAATTGTGTTTTTACTTGCACTACAAAAACGTATGGTCTGATTTCAAGGAAATTCATTACTTAAAGGTAATTAGAAAACACAATAATAGTAATGAGGGCGCCATAGGATGGACGCTCGGCGTTTGCTCGGCGCAGTCTCAAGTGACTATCGTAAATGCAATATGGTTCTAAAAATTATCTATGCTTCTAAATGGAATTTAGTCCGGGTCAAACATAGAGTCACAGAAGTTGCATGTTTTTTTTTTCATTATTTTACACTTAATTTTATTCCTCTGCATAGTTAATTCAATTAGGTGCTTCTAAAACACATACAAATTCGCAGGTTTTAAATGACTTAGGCCCACTTGCGTGGACCAGAGTTAGCGTCTTAACCCGAGGTTAGGCGGCAAACCACGTACAAAAACAGGCGCTTAACTCTGGGTTAAGGGCTAACTCTGGTCCGCGCAAGTCCGCATTAGAAGTTTGTTATTATTTTGCAAGTTAAGTTGCCACGTTTTTAACGCTATTTTTAAAAACAATCGGGTTTTTTTAGCGATATTTTTGTAAAAAGAATGTTAATTAAATATTTGGTTAACTAACTTTAACGGTTTTCGAAAGCTGTCAAAATGTTTCGATTTGACATAAGCGCTCTACGCTCCCGCGAACGACTACGAACCTTAAAAAAAGAACCTTTTATATTGATAAAATTACGCTTAGCAGGTACGAGTAAGTACAGTAAAATCAGAGTAACTACGTAGTAATATTACTTGGGTGTCTATCACTTTTAAACTCTCTGGGTCGTCTCTATCGACGTGGACAAACTTGGATAAAAATATCTGTCACTGTCTGACCAGTAGGTATGTAAGTGCAAGAGTAATACGGGGGCTGACATACCTACATATCCTCTGATATATGCCATAGAGAGTGTGACAGCGATAGAAGTCGAATACTATAAATACAGTGTGTAAATGGTATACGGGCGTTTATTAAAACTGGACATAGATTAAGACTCTACTAATCATTAACAGAAATAATTATTTTGATTACGCTAACGTATACACCGTTATTAATTTTTGAACATACTATCGACCCGCAATGTACATCGAAGTCCATCTGTCAGGTAAGTACGTAATCGTAATGATAATTAATTGTATTTTTCGTTATACATTGCGTGTTAAATTATTTTGTATGGTTTTTTTTTTAAATTTAATTTTAACAAAAGCTGCCTAAATGTGCTCAGTAGGGGTTATACTAACCACGGTTAAAAGGAACGCCCGTATACCATTTACACACTGTATATCTGTAACAGGTTTAGGTCAAACGAAACACTATTTATAGTTAAAAATACAACATAACCAGTTTTTTAGCGCTCTGTTAGCAAATATTTCATTTTATACGACGCGATATATTCGTTAAATTGTGTTTTGATTAGGTAACAAAATCTTTATTCAACGTGTTCAAAGTTTTACGATACATCGTAGACGCCATCAGATATCGTTCTTCTTTTGTATAGAGATTGTTATTTTTCTTTGTAAAAACTTTAATTTTATAGTTTTTTCTTACTATTATTGAAGGTACTGGACAAAATAAAAAGTGGTCGATTCTTTTGCAATTACAACATTTAGGTATCTAGGTGCTGCACTATCTGGGAAGTGATTCTCTGAACAACGACGGTCGGACGGACGGACGAGTGAATGTCCAAGCGGCGAGTTTAAGTAGTCCTGTCAGTGCGAACAAAACATATTTTAGCGCGTGCATTTTCAATTTAGCAGCATGGTTTCTGCCGATGGATCGAACGTATAAGGCTGCTTAATTGAAAGTGCACGCGCTAAAATGTGTTTTGATCGCTCTGACGGGACTACTTAAACTCGCCGCTGCGATTTCGCTTGTTCGTCCGCCCGTCCGATGTTTTTGAGAGAATAACACCTCTGCACTGATTCGACGTAGCGCTTCTAAAACGAATAGATTACAGATTATAATTCGTCAGCTAGGTATAAGTATCTGAGTCGAGTTCAAACTTCAAACATTTAATTGAGCATCTTAACCGTTCCAGCTGGTTCCAGCGTATTTGGAATCCTTTTTCCTGTTTTACTGACTGTCTATCTTCATGCATTGTTATTTTCATTCCACTTTCAAAAGCCAGTCCTTCGTCCTTAATCAAAGATGGCCGACATCCGTCCGATTAGGCCAATTGTCAACGTCTAGCCAATTACAATACGAACTAGATCATAGCAATAAACCTTTGCGGAGACTCGTTAAACTAATATTGAATGATTGAAAATACTATTTGTTAATATTGCAACTGTTAAAGAAGACAGGGGCAAGCGAATAATTTAAATCAACTTAAAGGAACTTGATTCTTTTTTTTACGTGATTCTTAAAATGTCTATACAAAATGAGATAACGTTTTTTTCTCTCGTTAAACATAGTTTGATTTTATAGATTTTTAAGGTGTACTGTAGTGAAATAAGGTTGCAATGCGAAAATAGACCTTATTTCACTGTACCTTTTTAGGTTATACGTCGCATTTGCTTTTAATATTTTAAATTTAAAAGCAAATGGTTCGATAGAACGGCGGTTATTTATTTTTGTTTAGTTTTCGGGAGTCGCTCCTAGGCCTGCGGGCCGGGCGCATCACTTGTGCATATTTCTAAATAAGAGTTATAAATTAATAAAAGAATAAGCAGTGAAAATTGTGTTTTATAATCGGTACCACCACCATTCTTTATAGTACCGTGCACCATGAAACCATGATGTTCGTCTGTAGGTACTCCATCCTATGTTAGATAGGTGCTAACAAAATAAAAGAAAACAAAGTTTCCGATCTGTTTTTAAAAGTGACTTCTGCGTCACGAAACGTAAGGCACTCAACTTTTTTTAAACTTTAAGCGGTTACTCGACGTAAACGTATTTTCTAATTTGTGAGCGGATTCCCTGATCTTTTTAAAACTGCGTTAAATAAGAAGATTCAGAAATTCTATATTTTATAGGATTTTTGTCTATGCGTTTCGAATTACTAGACAAAGCACTGCGCAATTTTAGGACGTTGATTTGAGTTATGTCATGGTGTTACGATTTTTTTGAACAAATACGAGTACATACCTACAGGTGGTTACAGAATTTTCAAAAAGTTTTATAGTTGTTGGAAATTCTGTAGCTCTGCCTACCCCACTCTGGGAATAAAGGCGTGAGTTTATGTGTGTGTGTGTGTGTGCATACCTACTCCGTTTTTGGAAACGGATGCATCTTTATAAAATTTACAACTGATTTATACTTACCCGTCTTACTTTGTCCACTGCGTCTTTCATCTGGCTACACAAAAAACTGAACTATTTCACTCATACTTACTTTGATAGTCAGTTGTTTTCAAACACTTACCGTCGTCGTATTTTTTTTCAGTTTATTAAATTACTAGTTTAGAAAGGCTGGAAGGAAGATGTCCTAAGAAATACCAGAAATTGGACTAGTATTAAAACTGTGGAACAACTTTTAAAACCGGCTATAGATATAGAAAAAATCAAGATCAATCGAGGCAATTAAAGAAGAAGAAACAAAGAGCAATTTTCGTTTAAAGTTGCAAACCGTTTATGAATAAAATCCGCATTTTCTGATATTCTTAAGGCTTGAGGAATAAGATCTATTGACGCTTGGCCAGAAGAATCTTTCCATGAAAAGTCACTACACCATGATGAAGAAGACGGTTCGTATCATTTTCCTGATATACTTACAGGTCGATTCACAAGAGCTGGCACGAATGGATTGAATGAGTGAATGAAAGTATACTAGTGTGTAAAATAGTAACAGGTTTTCGGTTTGAAATTCGAACATCGATAGGTGACATTACTTTCGTTCAATCCATTCGTGCCAACTCTTGTGAATCGACCTTACGGTATACGGCCGAACTCAGAGTCAGTTAATGACGTTTCTTGGCTAAACCCTTTTTTTATGTCTTTCACTCCTTTTAAGGTGTATTTCGCCAAAGTCAAGTTAGACACTCCCATGGACTTATTAGAGCAATAAGTCCGTGGATATCACACGCGAAGACAAATTGTTCGGTAAAAGAGAATTTTCACAAATGGACTAAACAGAAGCACATGGGGTTCTTGGCCAAACCCTACATATAAAAGGGTTAAAATTTGACATTAGCCCATACAAAATGTGTCAAATTTTAATCCGAAGCAAGCCTTTCTCGTGTCGGCCGTTAGTCGTTTCTTAATGACGATTTTTCATACGTTAAACATTTTGAAGAATCTCTGCTTGTTAATAAAAAAGCGTGGTGCAGGATGGGCAAGGAGATAAATCATACAGTGCATTGGTAAAAAACGTGTATTAAAGCAGTACTACATACAACACTATGTTAGTAAGTGAAATACAAATGCAAAATTTAAGGAAAACTGCCAGTCGGTAAATGCAAAAGGTACGTTTTAACATCTTTTAAATTATCATTATTATCAATTTGCTTTAACTTTCTTTGGAAATCGTACCTCGTGAATCTACGGGTTTTTTTAAGTGCTAATTAGTACAAAAAAGGAAGTCTACGTATAAGTGTCACATTGTTGCCAACATCACCATACGATGACTTCCTTTAAATTATTTTAAAAAAATGGTAGTGCAGAAGCCCTTTCATAACCAATCTATTTTTTTAATTGTTTTCCCAGTCGCGCTTAGTTGACTTAGTTTTCGCAATACCTATCTCGTAAGAGCGCCTGTCTAATTATTAATGTATAAATATTGATATACAACTTAATTTAACTATTGTGTACTAAAAGAGAAAATACTTTTGTTCTATCTTACAGATAAAGAAAGGAGAATGCCCAAATAACCATTAAAGGAAGATAATTATACTTATACTTTTTAACCATCGCTAAGGCCGCCACCTTGCCTCAAGAGATAGAGAAAGAAAAGGGGTAAGATTTGTGAAAGAGAAAAGTATTATACTTTAAAATGAAAGTTTTATGATACGCTACTAAATTCCTCTATAAATAAAACATTCAGTTTTTTTTCCATTTCGTTAAAGCCTTAAAGCATTAACAAATTATAACATTCGCTCGGTTGCAACAAAATAATAAGTGGAGAATAAAATTACAATCATAATAATTGTCAAAACTAAATTTTACGAAGAGTTTTGTTATTGGGATTAACACAAGGCTTTTCTCCATATCTTGTTTTTTTTTATAATTTTAATAATAGCTTTCGTCAAATAATAAGACCAATCGACTGTGACAGCATCTCTTCCAATCGGACCAATAGGCGGTGATTCAGGGCATTCTCCTTCTGTACCCCTACCATGAGTTACAATTACCATACTCGCTAGCGAGTCGAATGCTCTGTCCCTCGCACTCTATAAGAATACTTGCGAGGTCTGCGAGCGACAGAGCATTCGACTCGCTAGCGAATACGTTAATTTTAACTCATGGTAAGGGTACTGATGAACTTAGAGACGTCATGATGACAGGTAACTTGACCCATTCCACAGATCAATTACAATGTCACAGCCGTCACACCACAACTAACATTGACACAGTTACACAAGATACAGGGTTTCTTAGCCGCAATCAATAAAAAAACGGGAAGACATTTAAATTATTTGATTGATTAGTATCCATATCGTAATTTGATATTTTTCTCGAGGTATAATTCGATTTAGTTCAGATCTTAACTTTTGGGCCAAGATATAATTTTTTGTTTTACACTGCAAATTCTCGAATAGAAATAATAGTGACCGTGAATACTCACAATCCAATTGTTTAAATATTACTCACTCAAGATCATTTTATTAATATTAGCCCTCAAAAAATAAGTAAGAAAGAACTGAAATATTCCTTAGGAAACTACATATAAAATGGACCATTGACAAACCTGCACAGTAAAATATACGATTCACAACTCCACAATCCAAGTATCATTATTATGTCTATTGAAACACGTCAATTTGACGATCATGATAGCTTTGCAGTTTTTACGCTGAGAGAAAATAATCAAATTACTTATAGCGTTTTGTCATTTACCCTCGTCGTAAAATGAACTGCAATGACAAGTCATAATAGCCCTCTCGATAGATCACAGGAACTATCATAGGCCCTAGTCAAGATGCAAACGCTAGGTACCAATATTTTCATTTTCTATCATTTAACAAAATGGGGTGACATTCTCGCGCGTTGCGATAGTAACCGTACGTCCAATGGACGTGTTTCGGCCGGCAAACACATGTAATTTAAGTAAAAACAGATCGTATTCTAGAATTACCCGTTGACCAGTGCCCTGGTGGCCTCCTCGGCGGCGTAGGCCGCGTCGGCCAGCGGCTTGACCTCGGCGGCGGTGGCGGCGGCGCGCTGGGCGCGGTGCGCAGGAGTGCCGGGCCCCAGCGCGCGCCGCGCCTCCTCCGCGCGCTTCTGCTGCGCCAGCGCCTGCTTGCCGACGGACACCGCCGCCGTGATGTTAGCGGGGGACGGGGAGCTAGACCAGGGTTCGCTCGGTTTGCCTGGGAGAACGATTTGATGTTGTAATAATCGGTTACTCTACAGAATATGACATTGGCAAAAGATCATACTAGCAAAACATCATATACGCATAACATCCTACTAGCAAAACACGATATTCGCAAAACATTATATTTACAAATAGTCGGGTTTTGTTATAAAATCATTAGGTAGGTTTAGGTTATGTTAGATTTATATCAGGCCCGGAGGGCCAAACTACCCAGAAATAGGAGTTCCGCCGGAGCTCCGTCGACAATATATAATTCATGTCTTAATAATAGTTAAGTTTTGCTAATGTGATGTCTGCTACTATGATGATTTGCGAATGTTATGTTTTGCGAATATGATGTTTTGCTTTTATGATATTTTTCAGAATATCATGTTTTGCGAATATGGTATCCAACGACGGAAGGGTAATAATCATCATATTCAGCCGGGTACTCATTACCGAGCTATAGCTAACAGATGCACGTAGCTAGCGAACCATAGCTGTAAAACAGTTGCACGTAGCCAGGCCGGTGACACTCCGCGCTATCGCCCACAAAATGTGCTGCCCCTTGCAAGGGGCGAATCAGTTGAGTGTCACGCGAGCGCTCGTCTCGACGCGCGCCGCCGTGCGCTGCCAAAGTTTTTGTTTGAATACGCACTTATACGAATATGGCTAATCGAAAAGGCAAAAAGTACTGCATCGCATACGGGTGCGTAAATAATAACTCCAATGTCGAATTATCTTTTTTTAACCTGCCTCAGGATGACGAAAGGTAAGATTATTATTAATATTTTTAATAACTTCGACCTAGATAGGTAGTTACGAGTAGCTGGACTTAATTACTGACACAATCAGTACAGTTTTGAATCCTCGACGCAAAAAGAGCGGTATAATATTATTTATTTTATTAACGACCCGTCCGCAGTTTCGCAGTTTTCAACTTATTCGGACCAAAACCAGTTATCTACTTGCCTTAAACAGCGTTCAGTGTAAGTAAGTAGATCTCCCAGTACTAGTAACTGCCTGCTAAAGCAAGGTCAGCATGTGCTGGATATTAGGTAAGTACAC
Source organism: Acleris laterana (assembly GCA_963966035.1). NCBI lineage: Eukaryota > Metazoa > Arthropoda > Insecta > Lepidoptera > Tortricidae > Acleris > Acleris laterana. Next base: position 20,141,031 of record OZ014440.1, read on the forward strand.
ACAACACATAAACAAATGGCAGCTTTTTTAAGTAACGGAGTAGGTAACGATAGTACTTGAGTTTATAACAAACAAAAAGTTTTAAGGTCTATATTGATTTGTCTGTTTTATTTATTTATTTATTCTATTAGACACACCAATAGTTGTACAAACAAATACAAATACAAAAGGTATGTGTAAAGAAAATAGTTAAATAGTTAGTACCAATTACAGGTGTGCAACAGTATTAGCACAGTCGGGATTCAATAAAACAAAAAAATTGGCATTTCTCACATTACAGCAAAATGCCAAAAAATAAATAATTAAATTAACATATATTTTGAAGGTTAAAACTAGTAAACTACGTCTTATTACTTAGATGGAAAGGGAGATCGGAGCAAACAACAAACTAGTCGCGGACAACTTTTGCCAGCCCTCCAGGCATGAACAATTTTTTCTCGTCATTTAAGTAAGAACTACATAAAAAACTACAAATTATCATAAATTCAATTTGTGTTCTTACAACAGCCGTGGAAAGAAATAGTACAAGTAAGTGCCAGCCCTGGGAGGTGGGCGGAGTCAGTAAAGCTCATGACGGGCGAAATAATACAGACTCTCGCGGCGCAGATTTAAGGTGCATTTTGTCTCGTTAGGGGCGCCCCCACTATCGATCGCAAAAATGTAACCAAGGTCACTTCCGTGCGTGCACTTGTATTATTATCGTTCCCGCGTTCTGAATAGGTTTAAATTCGCATGTTTGCTGTCACAGAGAGTCGCTTCTGTACTTGTACTATTACTTATTCTGTGACGTAGCTAGCGAGCCACAGGTGTAACAGTTGCACGTAACTAGCGAACCATAGCTGTAACAGTTACGCGTAACCTCGCGATGTCTACGAGGCTCGCGAGCCTGTTCTCCTCTACAAGCTCGTTACTGTAACTGCTACGGCTACAGTTACAGGCGTTACAGCTCGCTAGTGTACCCGTCTTTAGTTTAGTAAAGCCGCCCGCTCACTAGCGAGATGTGACTGTAACCTAACAGTTAGATACGCTCTCGGGCCCATTTGTTTCGCAAACGCAAAAAAGAATATCAAAGCGAATTATGAAAAACCAAATAATTTGAGTAGGTACTTAAGAGTTACAATAAAAAAAAATACTTAAATACATAGCAAACACCCAAGGGTCATTATTTTATGTTCATTCCAGATATATTTGCTCTGAGGGTTGAACCCGGCACTACAAAGCAGCTACAACTACGTACCATAACCGTCAAGTTAACGTCCGTAAAATCCATCAAATATAATTTAATTATCTATGTTAAATTAACGCAATTTCTTTAAAGGTTACGCGACCACGCAAAGGGCTTTCTAGGCCAAGGGAAACCTGTTTAGGGAAACTTTAGGAATGCAACGGAAGATTTTTGTTCCGTGGCAATCAATAAGATGTGTTATGAAATGTTTATTTTATCTACTCTCATATCGTAAAGTTCGAATTATAAACTTCAAAACGAATTTATATTGGCATACTTTATAAACACAATACCGAAATTAATAAAAAAAAACACTTTATAACATTATTTCTCTAACAAAATAATGTTATAAAGTAATTTTTTTAACATTACGATACAAGTTAATCCAAAAAGTTAATGTCACCAACGAGGTTCCAAATCTTTTTTTTTTTAATGGAACGCACATGTGGTCCTCGTCATTTTTACAGCATTACAAAAAGTTTCCATTCCAATTTTTACTTGTCTGTGACAGCGCCCGCTTTAACGAATGCGCGGTGATGTGCTAGGTTTTGGCGCCATTCATTGAATACGTTTTGTTGTAATGTATGAGAGTAGATAAAGTAGTGTATGAAACTGCACATAACTAGGTATTAAAACACTCGTGTGATAATAGTATAAACCTCGCCTGCCGGCTCGGTTCTTAAACACACACTCGTGTTTTAATACACCTCATTATGCAACAATTTTATAAACTACTATTAAATAATGATTGTAACCGGTCGGGTGATAAAAGTTTTTGTTTTACTAATTAGTCTCAAAAAACAGTCAGAGAACTCGAAGATCTCATTTAATACGGTTTACCGCAGATGGTATTGAATGACATTATAATTCACTTAGTGGTGCGGAAGAATTTAACCGCAATCATATTTCGCAATATTAAATAACTTTGTAATTAATCATTGATTCATAATTTTTTTAAATACGAAGTTATTACAACGACTTATAAATAATCAAATGTGCCTGTTTTCTTTGCAGGTATTTACAAATACAATTCGCAATAAACTACACAAGGGTGTTTATGTGACTTTCACTGTACTTTAAGTACATATTATTGTGCGTAAGTTTGATGTTGGTGCGAACTCGAATTTTTCGGTTTTATTTCTTTTAACTTAACACTTTTGGCCGTGTGGTTGCCGACTTAGAATAGTACCACTCCATGTCTTCCTGTAGAAGTCATAAGAGACGACTAAAGATTAAAAAAGGCTTGTAGTATTGTTAGGCGATGGGCTTGCAACCTTTTGTGCTAAATGTGGTTATAGGATTAACAACAAGTTCTTAGAGTAGTTGGTAATTCTGTAACTCTGCCTACCCCACTCTGGTAAGAAGGCGTGACTGTATGTGTATGTACTTAATTGAAAACGCCCTATACTTCATTTGTTTGATAAAAAAAAAACAAAAATAAAGTAAAACCGGCCAAGTGCGAGTTGGACTCGCGCACGAAGGGTTCCGTACCATTACCATTATCTATACCCAGTTGCTGTTGTTAATAAAAAGCTAGGTCTGTAGGTACGATTTCGTTTCCAAAAAATTATTCTTGGTAAGAAATCAATGAAGTGAAAAAAAACCGGGCAATAGCATGTCGGACCATGCCCAGTGTAGGGTTCCGAAGCCGTTACGACCAACTCAAAACACTATCTCAAAAAACAGCATGTATGAACTAATTTTCTATTTAAAGTTATTTGGTTCTGTCTTAGATGATATTTAGTATTTGTAGTTTTGGCTGTGGCTGCTCACGACGACGACGACGACACTTGACTCTAACAAAAATTAGCGCTTTAAAGCTTAATATATCATAAACGGATCCCGTAATTCCACGCAAATACCTATCCAACGACACCCCACACTATGAGTTAGACGAGACAAAAAAAATACACCCCGCGTTACGAGTATGGTAGTAGAAAAAAAAATTGTTGCAAGATTTTATTATACCACTTTTTTTCCTCTGATCTAGGCTGCGGACGGACGGACGGACGGACGGACGGACGGACATGGCGAAACTATAAGGGTTTGTATTTTGAATACGGAACCCTAAAAACAAGACAACCTTACATCCTAGTTCTCCATAATATCTACAACATAGGTATTCAAAAAAATTTAAAATCAGACTTGATTTAAGTGGGTGGGAAACGTTGTTACCTGGAGCTAGTGTGGAAAATTTTTGACTACTACAATATAATACAAATAGGTATATAAACTATCGACATATCATTATTAATGGTGATGTAAGTAGCAAATGGACACACACCTTCCAAAGGCCACTTCTGGTTGATAATAGGCTGTAAATTGGGCGTTATCGACGTCAACTTGTACACAGTCCGGTTGGCTGGACTCATCAGTATGCTGCTCAGGTTGGCTGACAGGTCCATGGATAAGTTGGTGACAGGAGTCGGCGTGGTGCTGGCGCCGTTGATGTCGTCGTCGAAGTCATCGGCGAGGTTGTATGACACAGTGACGAGGAGGACCACGCTGAGAATGACCCTGTGTAAAGGTTTAATAAAAGTTGAATGCCTGATGCTGCAGATTAGTTGGTATTGTATTTATCCGGAAGGACCCTGAGCAAAGTCTAAGGCAAAGATTTTCTTTTTTCAGAAATATACTTAACACTCCATTTAGCACTTCTGTGCTAAAAATTGAAACCGAATTTTGCTGTCTTTTGGCTTAAACTTTACAGTGTGAAAGTGCACAGTTCCTTAGGTATAAGGCCGTTAAAAAGACGTTAAATAAATATGGCACATAAAGAAAACCAAATCACGCCATCTCGCTGGGCGTCCTTTGTTTCCCTTACCCGACCTTACTTTTTTTCTGTTTCGCCTACACTGGTTGACTGGTTGATAATGCTGTTGGGCGTTAAGTCCGCCATTTGTACTTTATTGTATTTTGTGCAAAGAAGTTAAAATAAATAAATAAACAATAAAGTAAACGAAGGAGGCGTGAGCTGGATGAAAAACATGATCTCGTGATAATATTTAGTTATGGTATAGAGAGGAACTGACGTGTAATCAGAGTTCCCGCACATTCACCGCTAAAATCGGGTAAGTATACAGTAGTACTAGTCATATATTGTAACTAGTGGCAACATTGTTGGTTAATGTTTATTCAAATTGTATTATTTGTAAATTCATTGTACCGATAGTACCAAAAAATATGGGAGCTACACGCCAGAACTCTTGAGTTAACCCTTATGCATAGCGTTTCGAAAATCGAACGCGTCTTTAAAGTTCATTTCCAAATTTGAATTTTAACAAAGCTACAAATCTTACTGCATTAATTCTAAGATTGAAATTTCCTTAAAATGTATGTATGAAATTGAAGTTTAAAATGTACGATGTAAATCTACATCATTATGCATTTAAGGGTTAACGGAGTAAGCAGAATGACGAAATCGGCATGGATCAGATTGATTGATTAAGACTGCCCCTCATTACTATTATTGTGTTTTCTAATTAATTAAAGAATTTCCTTGGATTCAGACGAAATGATTTTGTAGTGTAAGTAAAAACACAATTTATGGGATACGTAACAAACTTTAATAACAATTACCCTTTGAGTAGTCAGCTTAACGGGAAAAGGTGGCCACTTTTTTCCGTTAAGTTGATAACTCGAAGGTGAATTGTTATTAAACTATATGATATACCCTATAAGTTGTGTTTTCATTTGTAGTACAAAAACGTTTCGTCCAATTTCAAGAAAATACTTTAGTTTATTAGAAAACACAATAAAAGTAATGAGGGCGCCTCTGTACATCCGGCGTAAGCTCGGCGCCGTCTTAACAGTTGTCTACTTCTAAAATTAATCCGCCCTTTTACCACACAGTCCTCATGCATAAGTCACAATACAGATGTAGTGAATAATCCTTTCCCATCGTTTTTGGCCGGATAACTTCGTATTTACCTTGCTTTATGACTCTTGTTCCGTGGAAGTTGGGCCGGCCGTTGGTTTGGGATGCCACTTGCGTGGACACCCTTGCGCCGTCACATCTTCCCGGAACAAGTACTAGGGCTGGTTTCGCGGCGGAATCAGCGGAGACCCTCAAAAGGCGCAAATACAGTCAACTTGATAGAAGTTACATATTTGAGCCTTTTGGGGTCGAAACTTTAGGACCGTGGGGACCAGGAGCACACCGTATTTTTAAAGATTTGTCAAAGCGCCTGATCGACGCATCACGTGACAAAAATGCTGGCCTGTACTTGGCACAAAGATTAAGCATTGCCATTCAACGTGGCAATGCTGCCAGCATTTTAGGAACAATGCCCACTGGTAGCGGTTTGTTAGATTAGTGTAGTTTTAAGTGATTTTGTAAGTTCTTTCGTTTGTTTGTTTTCTGATTAATTATCCTTACTTGAATTTTACAATAAATTGAATGATATTTTTTCCTTGCTTTCTCAGTTGGCATATTGATAGGTACTGAAGCTAATTGAGAAAGCTAGATAAATACGAACATATCCGACAAAAAACGATGGGAAAGGATTATTCACTACATCTGGGGTTCAATTCTACTAATGTGCATATTTCAAGAATCTATTAAGATTCGATAAAGATTCTATTCCCATTAAATTTCTACTGTGGACAAAAAAGCCATTCTACTATATTATAAACAAAACCGGCGGGTGGTAGGACCTTGTGCAGGGTCCGTTCGGATCGCTACCACCATCTTATCCATTAACCTACCGCCAAATAGCAGTGTTCGCATTGTTGTGTTCCGGTTTGGGGATAAGAGAGCCGGTGAAATGACTAGCATAGAGGCATTCCTTCTTAGTCCTCAGGGTTGGCAACGCATTTGCAGTCTTAAGATTGCGTTGCATTCTTGTGAATGCGAATGTCTATGGGTCACAGTTTCCACTTACCATCAGGTGGCCTGTGTGCTCGTTTGTCAACGCTATGCCATAAAAAAAAAAAAACCATACCTTAATCTAAATAGGAACGCAATTGAACCACAATAGAAACGTAACGATAAGGCCAAAGACTAAACTAAGCTATTGAACACTTACAGTATAGAGACGCAGACAGCGCACTGGCAGTTGCGCAGGCGCTTGCGGTACCGGCGCGACAGACTGGACTCGAACACGTACGTGGGCTGCACCAGGGGGGTGCGCTCGCTGCTCGTGCCGGCCCGCTCCATCTTCAGTCTGGGGCCGAACAGTTGTATTCAATTTTTAAGGGAGTCCAATAGTACCTATCTATATTCTTACGCCGTCTTTACTTTAAAGAGCTGGTGGGTTATTATGACGTGGCTATGGAGTTCAGTTTTCGCTGAGAAAAAAGGACAGAGCTATATAACTGCTATACTCTCACCGTCAAATGAATTGCATAGCTACGTCATTATAACCCCCCTGTACCTTTTGAATCGTAATAGATAGCAGTACGAATCACACTAGACTCGTTTATTTATTTTAAATAAAAATCAAATCAAATCAAATCAAATCAAATCATTTATTTGTTTGTCCAGCATAGGTTTGTACATAGATCTTTAATACAGTTTTAGTTATGTCCCTTTATACAGGTACAGGTAAATAGGTACTAAAAAGGAGTAATTATGCCGACGACGCGATAGCCTAGTTGGTAGTGACCCTGCCTACGAAGCTAGAGGTCCTGGGTTCAAACCCCGGTAAGGGCAGATATTTGTGTGATGAGCGCAAATATTTGTTCCTGAGTCATGGATGTTTTCTATGTATTTAAGTATATATTTCTCTATATAAGTATTTATATCGTTGTCTAGTACCCATAGTACAAGCCTAGAGCTTAGTTTGGGACTAGGTCAATTGGTGTGACATAGTCCCCTGATATTATTATTATTATTATTATTATGCCTTTACAGACCATAGCCCATTCTTCCAACTAAAGTAGGGCTCAAAAGGTAGGGTAATCGATTTTTTGACCCCCGACGCAAAAAAGAGGGGTGATATAATTTTGACGTGTTAGTCTGTGTGTGTGTGTGTGTGTGTGTGTGTGTGTGTGTGTGTGTGTGTGTGTGTGTGTGTGTGTGTGTGTGTGTGTGTGTGTGTGTGTGTGTGTGTCTGTTTGTGGCACCGTATCTTTTGAACGGGTGAGCCGATTTGAATGCGTTTTATTTAATTTCAAAGCAGGTTTTTGGGCGGTGGTATTTCTCCATTATTTGTTGTAGTTTGTCACGAATAAATATTATTGTCTTTCTCTCTTCTTTCTGTTATTATTATCATTAATAAATAAGAGACCTGCGCTTCTATTCTAGACAGTAAAACAATATCGTATATAACCGGTTACAGAATGGTTTCTAGTGAAGTAAATAAGTATCAAATCGTTGACAATACGATAACAGATCAAACACGACATGGTTTTTACCGCGTTGAATAGAGGCCCAGTCAGTGCTAGTGATGGGTAGCTTGTAAGTTTCAAAAGTGAAACTTTCATTTAAATTTCTGCAATATACTATAAATTTCAAAAGTGAAACTTTCACTTAGAATTTCAAGCAATATTCTGAAAATTACCAAAGTGAAATCGTTTTATTTTTGAAAATTACTATAGTTTCGACATGTTACCCAAATTTTCATGAAATTTCAACGAAATTTACTTGTGTTAGAATCATTTCCATCTAATTATGTAACTTTCAGAAACTGTAATTTTCGCAGTTAAGGAAAGTTGTGCAATGTTTCAGAAATCGCCCATCACTAGTCAGTGCGTATAAATCACGTCCCGACTTTTTTCGCAATTCTATGCAACTCTACCAACATCGGAAGTATACGTTACCTATATAGGTACGTATTAACGAATTAGCGACACGAATAAATACTAACGAGCTCAAAAGTCAGGATATTGCTCAAAGTCTAGAACTCCTCATTACTATTATTGTGTTTTCTAATTAATCAAAGAATTATCTTGAAATCGTAGACTACTTTTTGTACAAATAAATACGCAATATGCATAAGGAAGTTTAATAACCTTTAACCTTCGTGTAATCAACTTAACGGAAAAAGGCGTCCACTCTTTCCCGTTAGTCAATCATTGTAGTTCAATAATTGTTATTTATTTTGACATATAGGTACCCATATAATATTGTGTATTGATTTGTAGGTACCTACGACAAAAAACCACTCTTCGATTTAAAGACAATACTTTAGTTTTTTAGAAAACCGCATGGTTTCTGCCGATGGATCGATCGTATAAGGCTGCTTAATTGAAAATTAACGCGCTAAAATGTGTTTTGTTCGCTCTGACGGGCTCAACACTACATACAATCTTAATTCTGCAATCCCAAGACGTTACCGACCCTAAGGACTAAGATAGGGTGCCATTATTCTAGTATTTTCGCTGGTTGTCTTATCCCCACACTGGAACACAAACAAAGCGAACACTGCTGCTTGGCGGTGGGTTTACAATCTAAGTCTTGCATTGGATTAGATAAAAACCTTCGATATAATGCCGCTGCTATCTTTAAAACGGCTAAACCGATTTTCATGGAAGCTAGCCAAGAATCACTGCTAGAAAACCTCCTTTCAAACATACAAAGCTGCATCGAAGTCGGTTTAGGCGTTAAAGAGCTACGGTGCCACAGACAGACACACACGCACTCTATTTACGCCGGGATTATGTTCAGGATATTTTGTCATATAATTTTATATCAACGAACGTAAAGTCTTTCTCATTCATTAAAAACAATAAACAGTATATTTACATAGACGATATAGTGCTATTCTCTTAGCAACATACAGACGGATATTAATAAGTGAACATATTCATTAGTAATCTTGATAAAACTATAACGCCGTGTTGTTCCCGTATCTTATATACTTATTTTATCTTAATTCAGCTTGCGTAAGATACGGTTTAGTTAAAGGAATGCAGTTTTGTAATGTTAGTTCGTATTTTGAGGTGTGAGAATGTTTTTGACGTTTGTAATTTGTTCATAGGTGTTTTTTAAGTCAAAGATAATCATAGAAGTAAACGTGAGTATAGTATTGAAAATACATCGTAAAATAATACCATTTTTATTAATATTTGTGTGTAATGCTAAAAACAGATTATTTTTAAGTATTGCGCGTATTGTTTAAAAATAAATGTAATAATATAACTTTGTCTTCTGCGTTACGGGAGAAAATTTAAAATAAGTAGATAGTCGAATAAATAATCGTTTTAATCACTAAAGTCGTAAGTAATAGCTAACGCGTGTCTATTTAACTCCAGATATAATCTATAAAGATGCCAGCAATTCGTAAAGTTAGGTTAGGTTACGAAAAAGGCATAACAGAAGGCCACTGTAAATATTAAAATCGTCACCAGCATTTCAACAAATAAAAACTTCAGTAGCACTCGTTGTTAAATACGACTCTACCATGCCCAGTTTGTTTGTTTTACGATGATATCGACTCTACAAAATATTTAGGCCTGCGCTTGTAAGATAAGATAAGATACAATGTTTTTTTATTGTAAAGAATCGGTTAAAAATACTTATAAACGTTATTTTTTCGCTTTTTGTTGCATATTTGTGAATGGTACGTGAATCTTTAAATCTATCGTTAACTGGTAGAGAATGCTGTTGGTAATAAAGTCCACAATTTGTTAGCTTTTTTGCATCCTTCATTATTAACAACGTTTAGAGTGATTTTTATATAATGTAGATTCTGGGCCTACTGTAAAGAATAAAATCAGCGTTAAATTCTAAAGATACTCTAAAAAAACAGTTATATAGGGCATAGGTAACTATACAGTCCTATTGTGGACACCCGATTCTTAACGCTACAAACTTGATAGAAATGATAATTCAAACACCACTAGATTAAAAAACTAGTATTTTGGATGTCAATAACCGGGTATTTTACCCTATACATATCTAAGTATACTAGTACAAACTGGTTTAAGTTCTAATTCCAAAACTTACAACTTACTTTGTTTTATGAGAGTTGTAGAATATGTAGACACCTTTTTTGCACTGAACTTATCACAGATCTAATCACATTTCAAAAAGTCATCGAACATTTCAAAATATATTTCAAATTTGGAATGTTTACTCCAAGTTCAAATGGGTTACTTTTTTAACGCGCTTGTCGGGCGGCTGTTGTCTAAGGCTTCCGAGCTCTGACTGCCAAACAAACAGTAACTTCGCTTATTGTGAATGGGCCCGCTCTATTAATATGTTCTCTATAGGCGGTTTACTTTTTAGATTTATTAATTGACTATACGTATAACACATAGGTACTTATTACCAGGAATAAGGAAAAAATCTACCGTGTGTTTTTATTTATTATGAATGTTTTTTAATTTAATTCTCTGTGTTTAAGGATAATTTTTATATATTTAAGGATAACGTAAAGTTTATCGTAGTTAGGAAGGAGTTTTTTTAATTCATTTGGTGGTAAGTTAAGAAAAGGTTAGGGTATTTTATTACATCATTCAAATGCTGGGCTTCGTTTTAAATTTAACCTTACGAGGAAAGAAGGAGGTTGTTTTGGTTGTTTGTCTGTCTTTACGGCCTCCGTAGTTTCCAACAATTCCAACGGGTAGACCGATTTCAATGTGATTTTTAATATTATTAAAGGGTAATTATATTATGAATGTTATAATGATGTTTCTTAGGTATATTTATCAGCTGGAAAACAACATGATGTGCCTAAGACTTCCCCGTTCATAAATAACGTCAGCTGTAATATGGGATCAGTATCTCGGGCGGGACACTGTACTAATATTATAAAGCTCAAGAGTCTGTTTGTTTGCTTCATCGCGCTAATCTCAGGAACTACTGGTCCGATTTGAAAAATTCTTTCAGTGTTAGATAGCCCATTTATCGAGGAAGGCTATAATCATACTCACATAAATCGAAGTGATGCGAGGGCGAGTCGCTAGTCCCTGCAACGTCAATGAAAGGCCGAGGTCTGTCGCTAACTGGTTGCATTTATTAAATCAAGAAACTACCCTCACATATCGTCATA